>BLSH010016781.1:553370-564131 GCA_018402905.1 Glandirana rugosa | reverse complement strand
GAGTAGGACAAGTGCCCTTCAAACAAATGTGGATAGGGAAATATCTTAAAATCACAAAAAAAAATAAAAATGGGAGGAGGAGGTGGATGTGGAGTAGAAGCCTAGAGGTTGACTAGGCCGTGACCGTGGCAGTGTAGGTGGAAGTGGCGGTGGTGGAGGAGGAGGAGGAGGAGATAGCCAACGCTGTTATTTGTTTGTTTTTTTTTTTTTTCTAATTGGGGTAGCCCCCAAAATATTGAGACATACTAAAAATAAACAAGTATCCCAATGACTGTGTGAGGCCGGTATAAATGTCTATTCTGCACAAAGTACAGACAAGTCTTGTGAGATCCATGCCTGGTTCAATTTAATAAACGTTAGCTTGTCCACGTTGGCTGTGGACAGGCGGCTGCGCTTGTCTGTGATAACGCCCCCTGCCATGCTAAACACACGTTCAGACAATACACTGGCTGCAGGGCAGACCAGCACCTCCAAGGCATAGAGGGCAAGCTCAGGCCATGTGCCCAATTTGGAGACCCAGAAGTTGAATGGGGCAGACCCATCAGTCAGTATGTGTAGGTGTGTGCACACATACTGTTCCACCATGTTGCTGAAATGCTGCCTCCTGCTAAGACGTTGCCTATCAGCTGGTGGTGCTGTTTGTTGTGGGGGGTTGCTGACAAAGTTTTTCCACATTTCGGCCATGCTAACCCTGACTTCTGAGGTGCTGGCGGTGCCACAGCTGCGTTGGCGACCTCTTTCTCCTCCTCCGCCTTCGCCTTGTGCTTCCACAAAGCCCCCTGTGTCATTTGGGAATGCCCTCAGCAGCACGTCTACCAGCGTGCACTTGTAGTCGTGCATCTTCCAATCATGCTCCAGTGAGGGAATTAAGGACGGCATGTTGTTCTTGTAACGGGGATCCAGCAGGGTGGCCACCCAGTAATCGGCACAAGTTAAAATGTGGGCAATTTGGCTGTCGTTGAGCAGGCACTGCAGCATGTAGTCGCTCATGTGTGCCAGGCTGCCCAGAGGCAAAGACAAGCTGTCCTCTGTGGGAGGTGTATCATATGTGTCCTCCGTATCCCTCCAGCCACGCTCCAGTGATGCCCACGAGCTGCGTTGGGTGCCATCCTGCTGTGAACACGGTTCCTCCTCCTCCTCATCATCATCATCATCTTCCTCGTCCTCCTCATCCTCCACAACTGTGCCCTGGCTTGAAAATGTTTTACCTGGCCTATGCTGGTGCAGGAACCCACCCTCCGAGCCACTTGTGAATGACTGGACTGATAACCGTGGAAATGACCCCTCTTCCTTCTCCTCTTCCTCCGGTGCCACATCCTCTTCCATCATCGCCCAAAGTGTTTTTTCAAGGAGACATAGAAGTGGGATAGTAACACTGAGAACAGCGTCATTGGCACTGGCCATGTTGGTGGAGTACATGAAACACCGCAATATGGTACACAGGTCTCACATGGAGGCCCACTCATTGGTGGTGAAGTGGTGCTGTTCCGCAGAGCGACTGACCCGTGCGTGTTGCAGATGAAACTCCACTATTGTCTGCTGCTGCTCGCACAGTCTCTAAAGCATGTGCAAGGTGGAGTTCCACCTTGTGGGCACTTCGCATAGGAGGCAGTGAGCGGGAAGGCCGAAGTTCCACTGCAGTTCAGACAGGCGAGCAGCAGCAGAGTGAGAACGCCGAAAGCGCGCACAGACGGCCCACACTTTCTGCAGCAGCTCTGACATATCCGGGTAGTTTTTTAGAAATTTCTGCACCACCAAATTCAGCACATGCAACAGGCAAGGGATGTGTGTCAAACCGGCTAGGCCCAGAGCTGCTACGAGATTTCGCCCATTATCGCACACCACCAGGCCGGGCTTGAGGCTCAGTGGCAACAACCACTCAATGGTCTGTTGTTCAATGCCCATCCACAGCTGCTGCGCAGTGTGGGGTTTATCCCCCAAACATATCAGTTTTAAAACAACCTGCTGTCATTTCCCCCTGAAGTTGGTGGTGAAGGTGTTACGCTGAGCGGATGAGGAGGTGGTAGAGGAGGAGGAGGAGAAAGCGCAGTAGGAGGAGGAGGCACCAGGAGGCAAAGAGAAATGCCCTGCAATCCTCGGTGGAGGAAGGACAGCTAGCCGGCTCAGGCACACCCGCCACTACATTTGCCCAGTGTGCAGTTAGGGAGATATATCTTCCCTGCCCATGCTTACTGGTCCACGTATCAGTGGTTATGTGGACCTTGCCACAGATGGCATTGCACAGTGCACACTTGATCTCGTCCCCGACTTGTTTGTGCAGGGAAGGGATGGCTCGCCTGGAAAAGTAGTGGCGGCTGGGAACCACGTACTGTGGGACAGACACCACCATCAGGTTTTTTTTTTAGATTCAGTAAATTTTTATTGTTATTAAGAAAGGTAACATAATAACATGAGCGAGATGTGAAACATGTGGGATGTACAGATACAATTCAATCACAGTTTGCTTATAGAAGTTGAATTACCATTCCAATAAAACACTGCCATCTGGTGTATAATAATGTCTACATCTGTAAAAGTATTATTTGGGTGCAGATAGCATGCAGTGCCCACCTGGGCTGCTACACCCCAATAGGGAACTCACTGTGTGGCAGGGCAAGTAGAGCGCCGCGAGTATTATGGTACATCCCGAGAAGGACTCAAACTTCCCAAGCAGGGGTGCACACCGACCTTATAGGTTTATTTTTTTGACGTCTTGAGGTATAAGTAATCAGTAATGCATGGCAGTATATGCGTGCGTGTAGATTCCTGAAAAGTCATTTAACAGTAGCAGAATAAAGAGAAAGGGCAGTAAGGACAGCGGGGAGAAGAAGAAAGAGAACGATAGAGGGGAGGGTCATGAGGTGGGGAGTAGAGTCTCAAACATTAAAGTATATCACATTGTAGGAAACTCAAATGGTGGCCCAGCTCTAGTTCTAAAGATTGAATGGTTCTTACAGTAACTTTGAGAGGTGGATGACATGTGGAGCGTATCCTGGTATTGCCAGTTATAGTCCATATGCATAAATGTTAAGTGCACTGCGAGTTAGAGAGAGTTATACTTGTAGGGTGCAATAAGGACTTTTTGTCCAGGAGTCCCATTGGCGGGTGAATTTTTCGGTTAGTAAGTGGGCCTTAGCATAAGCATATTCGTTGGTCGAATTTTCATTTATGATTAAGATGGCGTAGTTGTAGTCTGGCGGAGAGGGCGATTTCCAGCTTCTAGTGATGGTGAGGCAGGCAGCAATGAAGATATGGGAGATTATGAGAGCATAGAATTTTGGCCATTTGTCCATGTCGAGGTTTAGAAGGGCTGCTTTTGGGTTAGGCGGGAGATTGTGTCCTGTGAGTTGATTGATGATCTCAAATATATGTTGCCAAAAAGAGTGTAGTTTGGGGCATTGCCACCAGATATGGAAGGGTGTGGCAGTTGCTCCGCAATTTCTCCAACATAGTGGTGATTGATCCTTATATATTTTTGCTAGTCGATAAGGTGTGTGATACCAATTGTGGAGAACTTTCTGGGAGGACTCCCAATGGGTGATGCAACGGGAGAATTTACGTGGCATAGTTGCTGCTTGCTGCCAGCATTCTATAGGATTTGTGCAGTTTAGAGTGCGCTCCCAGTACAGAATACTAGTGGGTTTGTCCACTGCTGTGGACCCAGCTAAAAGTTTGTAGAAAGGGGAGAGGCCAATTTTTGCATTCCTAGGAGTGTCCATAAGATTCAAGAGACGGTCCAGTAGTGGGGAATTGCCAATAGGTATATGTTGCAGTGCATGTCGTATTTGAAGGTATTGGTAGAAGGAAGTTTTAGGTAGCGAGGATGTTTGTTGTATTTTCTGAAAAGATTTCAAAATTGAGTTTGAGTATAAGTGGGCAATGTGAGTAATGCCCGCTGTTTTCCAGGTGGCTAAGTTCAAGTCCGGTATGATCAGTTCCAGTGATGTTAAACTTATTTTTTGTAGGGATGTCATGGAAATTGTCTTTGTTGAGTTTACTGTGGAAATCCAGGTTTGTATGGTTGCTTTGGTGATATCCAGGAAGGATGAGATTGAGTGGGGTTTTAAAATGGATGCTCCAATGGCTGTCCTGATGTCCGTTTTGCACGCTGCTTGTTCTATTTGCGACCAATGGGATGTATATGATTGAGCCCAGTCCTCTCTGGATTGGGAGAGAATAGTTGCTTTATAGTATAAAGATATGTTTGGTGCGCCCAGTCCTAGGAGAGTTGCGGGTCTGGTCAAGGTATTACCTTTAATTCTCGGTTTCCTGCCACTCCAGATAAATTTGTTGAGGATAGATTGAAGTTTTTTAAGGAGTGTTGTTGAAAATGGGATTGGCACTGATCTGAATAGGTATAAAACCTGTGGAAGCAAAAACATTTTAGCGAGAGCTATTCTTCCAGCCCAGGAGGATGTAAGGTGTTGCATGTTTGTGTTAGTCTGTGTGAGTTTCATAATTAGGGAGGAGAAGTTGATATGTAAGATTTTGTGACTAGGGGATGTCAGTAGCGTGCCTAGGTATTGGATGGTAGATAGTGGGGCCCATGAGAAAGAGACTATTTTTGAGATTTGAGATTTAATGCGGGGGTTGAGATTCATGGCCAACATTTGGCACTTAGGGTTATTAAGTTTATATAACGATATCAGACCAAAGATATCGAACAGTCGGTTAAGGTGCGGAAGCGATTGTAGAGGGTCTGTTATGGAAAGGATCACGTCATCAGCGTAGAGACCTATCTTATGTTGCTTGTTGTCAACAGTGATTCCCTTAATTTGGGGGTGTGATCTCATGTGTTCTGCGAGGGGTTCTATTACAAGGGAAAATATTATCGGTGATAATGGGCAACCTTGTCTTGTACCGTTATATATTTCAAAGGGTTCTGACAGAAAACCGGATGTCCAAACCCTGGCATAGGGGCAAGAGTATAGAGTGGATATAGCTGATAATATCTTACCAGAAAACCCAAATTTTTGGAGAACCTCTGTCATGTAGGACCACCGTACCCTATCAAAGGCTTTTTCAGCGTCAAGGGATATCAATAAGGATGGAGCATGGTGGTGTTCTGCCCATTGTATTAGGTTAATTATTCTTTTTGTTCCATCTGATGTTTGGCGTCTTGGAACAAACTCAACTTGATCGGGGTGGATTAGAGAAGGGATTACTGTAGCGATTCTGTTAGCAAGGATTTTTGAATATATTTTGGTGTCAGCATTCAGGAGAGAGATGGGGCAGAAGTTTGCTGGAGTGTCTGAGGGCTTTCCAGGTTTGGGGATAGTGACAATATGCGATTTGAGAAATTATTTTGGGCACGCGGCGCCATCAATAATATGATTCAGGGCGTTTGTCAGATGGGGGTGAGGAGGTCTTTGTATTGTTTGTAGTATTCGTTGATGTATCCATCGGAGCACGGTGATTTGTGTAGGGGGAGATTGCGAATAGTCAGTTCAATTTCAGTTCTAGATACTGGAGTGGAAAGTGCATGAAGTTGGTTTGCTGAAAGAGACGGGAGATTAATAGAGTCCAGGAAGCCTTTAATTAATTCTGTATTGGGGGTGGGGGTGCAAGTGGGTGTTGCAGGTTATAAAGGGAAGCGTAAAAATTGCGGAATTGTTCCGCTATTTTCTCAGGATGGTGTATTTTTTGTCCCGCGTTATCTTTAAGATAAGCAATTTTCCCATTGTTCATTTTCCTTTTGTATTGTTTAGCCAATAGTGCTCCTGGTCTATTTCCTGAAGTGTAAAAGGACAGGCGAAGTCTTTTGATATAGAAATCGAAAGAGTGTCTGTGTGTGTTGCTGAGTTGAATTTTTAAGGATTTCAGTTTGGTCAATGTATCCAGATCTATTTTGCTTTTATTGAGGTGTTCTAATTTTTGAATCTGAGCTAGGAGTGTGGTGACGGTATTATTTCTTTTTCTTTTCTCTTGGGCAGCTAGTTTAATTAGTATGCCTCTGATGTATGCCTTATGGGCATTCCATAAAATCATGGGATCAGTAGTTGAGCCCGTGTTAGTTTGGAAGAAGTGGGCACTTTCTTCTTTAATATGTTCTTGAGGGTATTTAGACATGAGGATGGAGGCATTGAGTCTCCATGGTGGTGGGTGGGGTAGTCGAGTGGATAATTTAAGGTGGAGGTATATAGGGGCATGGTCGGACCATGTGATTACCCCAATCTTAGCAGAAGTGACACGTTGGAGCGTGTATTGGTCAGTTAGAAATAGATCAATTCTAGAGTACACCTGGTGGGCTAGAGAATAGAAGGTGTAGTCCCGTACACTGACGCTGATGCATCTCCATGAGTCATATAAGTTTTCTTGTTTCATGAAGGAGGATAATGAAGTTGAGGGCTTGCGAGATTTGCTAGTAGAGTCCAATGAAGGATCGATTACTTCATTGAAGTCACTGCAGACAATGACTGGGTTCGCTGCAAACGGTTGCATTTTGGCCGCTATGGACTTAAAAAATTGTTTTCTGGACGTATTTGGAGCGTACAGATTGATTAACATCATTTTATGCCTGTTGAAGGTGGCTATTAGGATTATGTACCTTCCATCTGGGTCTATGATCTGAGAGTGCAGCTGAAACGCAACCGTATCGCGAATAGCAATCATTACACCCTTGCGTTTAGTTGGCGTGAGCAAAGAAGGAATGGGGAAATTTGGGGTGGGAGCATTTAGGGGTTTTTCCATGTTTAAAGTGTGTTTCCTGTATGCAGATGACATCACTTTTGGAGGTTAGAGCTTCTTTCCAGAGTAAAGAGTGCTTAAAAGGGCTGTTTAGCCCTTTAGCATTTAGAGAAAGTAGTTTAAGAGACATGGCGATATGTATGGGGTTGACGCGTTAGGGATGCATTAGGTGGCGCAACAGGACTATGCCAAGGTTGGAGCAATGAGAATTTCATCTTTACATAGTTACCGTTAAAAGGATGGTAGACCACATATAAACTATTGGTTCGCCTCATCTGATATAGACCAAGTGTGTGGTAGTGGAGTGGAGGGGACAGGGTGGGGGTAAGAAGGAAGAAGAAGAGAAGAAGTGGAAAGGAGAAAGAGAAGGAATAGATGTATCTGTCATGTCGGTCACATTTGTTGCCCCTGCAGGGAGCAGACTTGAGTGTAGTCATCATAATCAAATTAACTAAAGTTTGCCAACAAATAAGATAAGAGAAAAATAAAAAAGAAATAAAACAAAAAGAAGAAACACAAAGAGAACCTTGAATTGAGTTGCAGCACTGGGGAACATGTGCTGAGTGGTAATAGTAATTGGCCCGACAGGTGCCGGTTGTTTTCAGATGGTGTCTGCGCAGTGTTCAGTCAGGTTGAATCAACCGAGTGCCATGGCTCGGGAAGACGGTGTGCAGGTGCCTCGTTTGAAGTTGGATGTTTTGGTGATGGGTATATACCCCAGTTCTGAAGCTGTTTCAAGCCTTGCTTTAGATCCAGGATGGTGACCGCTTTTCCGAGGTATGTGGCTGTAACTTTTGCAGGGAAGCCCCATCGGTAAGGGATATTGTGGTCTCTCAGGACTGTAGTGAAGGGGAGAATTCTTTTTGTTTCTGCACGGTGGCCGCAGATATGTCTGCATAAATTTTTATGGTGTTGTATGGATCCGGGAAGACAGGGATTTTCCTTGCCGCTTGGAGTATGCATCCCTTTGCCTGGTAGAAGGTGAGGCGCATAAGTATGTCCCTTGGCTTGTCTTCTGGGACGTGTGAGGGCTTAGGGATCCTATGTGCCCTGTCAATGGCCAGTTCTAATTTTGTGAGTGTGGGGTCCAGGAACGCGAAAAATTGTTAAAGGAATGCCGGGAGTTCTGCTGGGGTAATACCTTCTGGGATGCCCCTGATCTTGAGGTTGTTTCATCTGAGGCGATCCTCAAGGTCTATAATTTTAGCGGACATACGTTGGATTTGTTCTTTTTGAGCCTGGTGTGCATCTACTAAGTCGTTATATGCTGTGGCGTATGTCTGGAGTTGATTTTCCATGGTGTTGGTTCCATCTCCCAGATCATCAATTTGGTTCTGGGTGAGTGAAATTGATTTGTTTAGATCTTTCCTAAGGTCACGTTGTAGGGAAAGCAACATTAGTTTTAGTGTGTTTTCTGAAACAGGGTTGTCAGTGGTGGGTAGCGCAGATAGAGATGGGTTCTGCTCCTCCTCATATTCTGCTTCTGTGTCCACATTGTTATGTTGCTTGTAGGTGAGGTGCTTTTTACTCACCGGTGCTTGTTGTGAGGGTGATGAGAAGGGAGATGGTGCAGCTCTTTTCTGGGGGTCCGAAGCCTTTTTCTTGTCAGGGGGTGTGGTGCAATCCATCAGAGGTGAGGCGGATCTGGTTGGGGATGATGGGTCAGCTCTGTCGCGGTCTACGGACTTCATTCTGTGAGTACCGTGGATATTACTTTGTGAGTGCTGGGCTGATGCGCCAAGGAAGAATGCAGTAAGTTTGCGTGGTTCTGGCGGATGTGTCTTTTTCCTTGTCATCCCTGTTTAGTGGTTCTATAATAGTGTGAGGCAATAGTGCTCGAGTTGTCTTTACTTGTTAATTTCTTTATTTCCCCAGGGCTGCAGCGGATCAGGGGTTAATTGGCCATCTTGGTACACCCGAGATGTCTTTTCAACTGTTGCCGAGTTATTTGGTTTTGTTGTATGTTACACCTCTCACAGACGTTAGCAAAGATTGCTTAGGCGGAGGGTGATATGCAGGTGAGGGGTTAAGCTTTGCAATGGAGGTTGTGGCTGTGATGGGTGTACCAATATGGCCACCGTATCGGGTCTCAGGGCCGTGCTGTGAAACCTGTGTGGAATTGAGAGACTCTCAGCTGGTAGGGGTCCCGAGGAGGAGTTGTGGGTGCTCCAGATCATCTACCAATTTCTCTGGGAGGTACCGCCCGCCGCCGGCGGAAATCGAGGCCGTGGCTTCCCGGTCGCCGTTAGGCCTCCGGGCACCGAGGATCTAAATTTAGGGCTGCAGCCTAAAATGAGTGCTGAGCGACGGGGCAGAGCTGGGAGCTGTGTGGATGACTGTACATGTGGTGTGCCGAGGCGGATGGTGAGGTAAAGTGGTCCACAGACGGTCTGGGGGTAGGCCGCAAGATGGCGGCCGTCTGGGAGAGAGCCCTGAAGGGAGCCTGGAGCTCAGAAATCCTTCTTCTCCTCTACTTAATTCACGCTGGGAGAGGTGTAGTGATGCACAGGGAGCTTAGGGATGGTGCTCTGGTGCTCACCTGTGGCTGTGATCCGTGGATGTAGATGGATTGCACTCTAGGGGTTACAGAGCCCTGTATAAGGACATCCACTGCCTTCCGCGTCAGGCCACGCCCCCCCCCCCGCCATCAGGTTTTTAAAACTGTCCGTGTCCACCAGACGGAATGACAGCATTTCAAAGGCCAGGAATTTTGAAATGCTGGCATTCAAGACCAGGGATCGAGGGTGGGTAGGGGGGTACTTTCTCTTTCTCTCCAGTGTTTGGGAGATGGAGAGCTGTAAGCTTCCATGGTACCACGTGGAAATGCTTGGGGACGGTGGCAGACATGGTGGCGTTGCTGTCACATCTGTTTGCTGGGTGGCAGGTGACACTGGCACTGTAGAGGTGGAGGAAGAGGCCGAGGCAGCAGCAGAAGAGGAAGCAGGAGGAGGCCGAGACCTTTCTTGGATTTTGAGGTACTTATTCCACTGCATCAAGTGCTTTGCATTTAGATGCCTGGTCGTGGAGGCTGTGCTCAGGTTTAGAACATTTGTGCCTCGCTTCAGTCTCTCGTTGCACAGTGTGCAAACCACTTGTGTCTTGTAGTCAGCACATTGTCTGAAGAACTGCCACGCCGGGGAACGCCTTTGAGCTGCCTTTGGTGTGCTAGGTCCCTGGGTGTGGTGGGTAGTAGCAGGCATACTGTCTAGGGTAAGCTCGCTCCGCTTTTGCAACCTGCTTCCTCTTTTGCTGTGCTGGTTAGAGTTGAGCGAACCCAAACTGTAAAGTTCGGGTTTGTACGGAACTTTGCGGTGTTCGGGACCCGAAGGTTTGGGTTCTGGGTTCTGGTATTTTTTCCCCCTTGTTGAATAGCTGCAGGGCTGCCAATCAACAAGTGTTTCACTGGTTTGCCTTTAGAAGCCATCACAGCCATGCCTACTAATGGCATGGCTGTGATTGGCCAGTGCATCATGTGACCCAGCCTCTATATGAGCTGGAGTCACGTAGTGCTATATGTCATATGCTCTCAGGCTAGTGTAGGGAGAGGATGCTGCTGGTGCTGTGAGGGACAGAGTGCAGATCTAATAACATCTAATCCTGCATTACAGAATGATCTAATTGTGGACTTGGTAGAGATTACTACTACTACTGCTTTTAGGGACAGATTGCAGATCTAATAACATCTCATCCTGCATTACAGAACAATCTGATTGGACTAGTTAGAGTCTACTGCTTAGAGGGACAGATTATTGTTCTAAAATCATCTCCTAGTTCTATAGGGTCAGGTTCCTGCTGTTGCTGTAAGGGACAGATTATTGTTCTAAAATCATCTCCTAGTTCTATAGGGTCAGGTTCCTGCTGTTGCTGTAAGGGACAGATTATTGTTCTTTTTATTCTGTCGCTTTTCATATTGCCGCTAATGCTTGCACATCTGCTATTCACACACATTGCAGAACACATGTGTGTGAATAGCAGATGTGCAAGCATTAGCGGCAACGGCGATTACGAACGTGTAGACGATAAGTGTGTGTACACAAGACGTTACACACACTTATCGTCTACACGTTCGTAATC
>BLSH010016781.1:487579-542862 GCA_018402905.1 Glandirana rugosa | reverse complement strand
GGACTAATCACGGGTAGTTACGTCGGACTAATCACGGGTAGTTACCTCGAAGTAGTCACGGTCGCAAGTAGTTACGTCGGAGTGGTCAAGGGTAGTTACGTCGGACTAGTCACGAGTAGTTACGTCGGAGTGGTCACAGGTAGTTACGGCGGACTAGTCACGGGTAGTTACGTCGGACTAGTCACCGGTCGTTACGTCGGAATGGTCACCGGTAGTTACGTCGGACTAGTCACGGGTAGTTACGTCGGAGTGATCACGAGTAGTTACACCGGACTAGTCACGGGTAATTGGTGAAGTCGGGGCCTTCCAAAACGTCGAAATCCTGGTCTCGTGAAAAACGCTAAGCCGTGACGCAGCGAAATTGCCTGTTAACGCGCCAGCACGCTGCAACATGGGTTTGTTTTAGTCGCACGACCGCGCAATTGTCCGTTAAAGCGACGCAGTGCCGAATCGCAAAAAGTGCTCTGGTCCTAAAGCTGCAAAACCTTCCGGGGCTGAAGTGGTTAATGGGCACTGATCAGGCCACATTGATGAGCACTAGTGAGGCTGCATTGATGGGCACTGATCAGGCTGCATTGATGGCCACTGGTAAGGCTGCATTGCTGGCCACTGATCAGGCTGCATTGATGGGCACTGATCAGGCGGCATTGATGGACACTGGTGAGGCTGCATTGATGAGCACTGATCAGGCTGCATTGATGGGAACTGGTGAGGCTGCATTGATGAACGCTGGCACTGATGAAGCTCCATTGATGGGCACTAATCAGGCTGCATTGATGGGCACTAATCAGGCTGTATTGATGGGCATTGATTAGGCTGCATTGATGGGCACTGATCAGGTCGCACACAGCCATTCATGTCTAAACCGCTGGCAACAAAAGTGAGTACACCTCTAAGTGAAAATATCCAAATTGGGCCCAAAGTCTCAATATTTTGTGTGGTCACCATTATTTTCCAGCCCTGCCTTAACCCTCTTGGGCATGGAGTTCACCGGAGCTTCACAGGTTGCCACTAGAGTCCTCTTCCACTCTTCCATGATGACATCACTGAGTTGGTGGATATTAGAGACCTTGCACTCATCCACCTTCCATTTGAGGAAGCCCCACAGATGCTCAATAGGGTTTGGTCTAGAGACATGCTTAGCTAGTCCATCACCTTTACCTTCAGCTTCTTTAGCAAGGCAGTGGTCATCTTGGAGGTGTGTTTGGGGTCATTATCATGTTGGAATACTGTCCTGTGGCACAGTTTCTGAAGGGAGGGGCTCATGCTCTGCTTCAGTATGTCACAGTACATATTGGAATTCATGGTTCCCTCAATGAACTGCAGCTCCTCAGTGCTGGCAGCACTTATGCAGCCCCAGACCATGACACTCCCACTAACATGCTTGACTGTAGGCAAGACACACTTGTCTTTGTACTCCTCACCTGGTTCCCGGCACCCAAGCTTGATGCCATCTGAACCAAATACGTTTATCTTACTCTCATCAGACCACAGGACATGGTTCCAGTAATCCATGTCCTTAGTCTCCTTGTCTTCAGCAAACTGTTTGTGGGCTTTCTTGTGCATCATCTTTAGAAGAGGCTTCCTTCTGGGATGACAGCCATGCAGACCAATTTGATGCAGCGTGCGGCATATGGTCTGAGAACTGACAGGCTGACCCCCCACCCTTTCAACCTCTGCAGCAATGCTGGCAGCACTCATACATCTATTTCCCAAGGACAACCTCTGGATATGACGCTGAGCATGTGCACTCAACTTCTTTGGCCTGTTCTGAGTGGAACCTGTCCTGTGAAACCACTGTATGGTCTTGGCCACCATGCTACAACTCAGTTTCAGGGTCTTGGCAATCTTCTTATAGCCTAGGCCATCTTTATGTAGAGTAACAATTCTTTTTTCAGATCCTCAGAGAGTTCTTTGCCATGAGGTGCCATGTTGAACTTCCAGTGACCAGTATGAGAGTGAGATAACCCCACATTTAACACACTTGCTCCCCATTCACACCAGAGACCTTGTAACACTAATGAATCACATGACATTGGGGAGACAAAATGGCTAATTGTGCCCAATTTGGAAACTTTCACTCAGGGGTTTACTCACTTTTGGTGCCAGCAGTTTAGACATTAATGGTTGTGTGTTGAGTTATTTTGAGGGGACAGCAAATTTACATTGTTATACAAACTGTGCACTCACTACTTTACATTGTAGCAAAGTGTCATTTCTTCAGTGTTGTCAACATTAAAAGATTGAATAAAATATTTACAAAAATGTGAGGAGTGTACTCACTTTTGTGAGATACTGTGGGTTTGATTTACTAAAGCTTGAAAGTGCAAAATTTGCTGCAGCTCCACACAGAAACCAATCAGCTTCAAGGTTTTATTGTCAAAGCTTGAACAAGCTGAGGTTAGAAGCTGATTTGCTAGCATGCACAGCTGCACCAGTTTTTGCACTTTCCAGCTTTAGTAAATCAACCCTGTGTATATATATATATATATATATATATATATATATATATATATATATATATGCTATATAATTCATATAGCTGTGTCTGCTATATTTTATATATAGATATATACAATATATTATATATAATTAATATAGCTGTATACAGCAGCAAAAACCAACAACTCATCATCAAGCCACCAGCAACCACACTAACAAACCAGAACAGGGTGCTGGAGTCAAACACAAACACTCCTCTTATTCCACCAACTCTAAGCGGCTCAGGTGTAACTGGGTGGCGACACCATGCCAACCCACCAATCACAACACCTTGGGTCGGGCGGCAGAGGACAGGAAAACCCCCATGGCAGCTCAGGTACACAGAATGCCCGGGTGGCAGCTGAAGAAGACGCACAGTGTGCAGCCGTGCTGCTGGTGGAGAATATATTGTGACACAGGCTCAGGCAGCAGTGCAAGAGTGAGAGGAGAGAGGAGGAGGAAGACACAGGCCATGGCGCTGGAGGTGTGTTCCGACTGAGAAAAGAAGACTGCCTGAGGGAGCCAGGGCTTTTGTCACCCTCGGGATGGTGTCACCCCTCTAGCGGGTGTGGACCACCCCCCCGCCCCCACCATCAATGCCACTGGTTCTATGTAATCTGATTCTTGTGCTTTTGTGGATGGATCTCTTAAAGGCAAACTGGCAGTCACATTAGGCAGGGGATCCTCCTCTACAAAGTTTTCTGGCCAAATGTAGTAAATTTGGCCACATTTTTTTTATTAAATATTTCCGTCAAGCCAGTTTTATTTGCTAATTTAGCTTCTGTCTCCCATGCGCAAGCTATTCTCCAAATTCCTTCACTGCACAGTAGGGGGCTATAATTGTCCAGAAAAGTTTGCCATACTTTTTAAATTAAAGGTCCCTTCAGGTTTTAAAGGTTTAGCTGTTAATTTTGTCCATTCTACCCATTTATCTAGGAGCTCAGTATAAGTGGAACCGTACCTTCAATCTATATATTTTCTAGCACTCATTTTGTGCTGGGCATTTTCTGACGGACTCTTACCCTTCATTCCCTTACTTAATTTAATGCCCATAATGCCTGGCTATTTTTTTCTCTTCTCTACTTGTGCCTATACCCTCTTGCCTCTAAAACAAATAGTAGAGCAAATCTTCAGATTTGTAAGAGCAGTCTCCACTTATCTATGTGGATAGAAGGGGTATATTACAATAGACGAAACACTTAATAAGAGACCCTCCTCGTCTCTTCTCTTTCCGTGGATTTTTTCTGACCCTATCATGCACCTCTGACCCAGGTCAACAACAAGTAGTCAACACAGGGAAATGCAGAGGATTTTCCCTATCCACACACAGTTCAACCAGTGAAGGGGGACACAAACACATTCACACACACACACTACCCAACCAGAAAGGTCAGAGAGTGGGTCTGTGTTCCTTGAGAAGCAGCAGAGAGAACACAAAGGAAAGGCAGAACGTATAAGCAAGCTTAAGGACAGCTTACCTAGCCAGCATTTAGAGGTCTGTGTTCCCAATGATCCCGATCGAAGCTCAGTTCCTTCTGGACACTCTACCTCTCCTGATATCTGACTTGCCACAATAGTTATGGAAATATTTCTGGTTGAGACTCTGAAAATAAAACTTAACTCTGCAATTGCAGGAACAGATTCACCAGACGCAATCACTGTGTTTAAACTAAAGGGGTGAAGTGAGATGTTATTAGAAACTAAAAAAATAGAAATATGTTATTAAAATGAGCCCTGACCTGGTTAGGGCTGAGAGGGCAGAATGATATTGAACATCAAACTCAAATACATTAACCATCATAAACAATACAATTTGACACAAAATATTTTCATTCAAGCATTATAGCCACAGCTTTTATTAGATAACAGGATAATAACACTAAAATAATTTACACACCAATTCTTCAAAAATATACAAGAATTCTAATACATCTATCAAAGCCAGGTCCTTGATAGTGCCACCCAATGTTATGTTCCATTGTAAAACTGTACTGGCCACCAGCCACTCACAACCAGTTCAGTGGGTATATACTAGTAATTTTGCGCCAATATTCACTTGGAATAAACCTTAGTAATTTCTTATTTCATGAACAACACATAATTATACATATTTGTGACCAGTAATTGTAAACCTCCCATCAAACATTACTAACAATCTTACTTTTTTGGCACCATCAAGGACAGCATTACTTCCGGTTCCAGCGCCCATGTAGTAGGAGGGTGAGACCGCGGCTCCTGAGGGCACAAATATAAAGCCAGCTACTTTCCTCCATAGGTTGCGGCAGCTCGACTCCTTCTCTGTCTCCCTTGCACCCCTGGAACAGCGTGCATGGACCGCTTCCTCATCCACAGCTCAACAAGCACTGATCTAGGCACTGTCCCCGCTCAGCATTCATCGGAGCTACAGACAAACAAGATGATCGATGGCATGGCTCTCCAGGTGACAGGCTTCCCAGCTCCACATGCCATCGCTGCTCCTGTGTTCCCAGTAGAGGAATACGGTAAGATAGCTCAGGCAGTAGCTGCCCTGCTATCACCCACCATTACCTCAGCGGTGAATAGAGCTGTTACAGCGGGCATAGATCAGCTCCGCAAAGAGCTGAAATACCATGCATGCAGGTTCTCAGAGGCTGAGCATGTCATATCAGAACTGGAGGAAGAACTCCAGAGCTCACACACTGCAGCTTTACAAGCCTCCCAGACCCAGCAGTATATGTTAGGCAAATTTAATGACTTAGATAATTGTTCGGGCAGCAACAACCTGCGTATCATTGGCCTCCCTGAGACCTACAATTCCGGATCCCTGGTGGATCTCTGCTCCACATGCCTCCCTGAAGCCCTGGGGATTGCGACTCCATGTACAGTGGAAAGAGCTCACCGTATGGGGCCCCCCTCTAACGAACGTCGTACACCGCGATTATTCATTGTCCGTTATCTAAACTACTTGGACAGAGTAGCCATACTAAAATCCTGAAAATTCTGAAATGCCCGCACACTCCAACTGGATGGCCATAAACTGATGCTATTTGCTGACTATTCTCAGGAGGTGTCCCACACGCAGAAGGCCTTCCAACCAATATGCTTGGCCCTGTACCTAAAAGGCATAAAATTCACTCTGGCATATCCTGCTACTCTGAGGCTCACTGATCATTCAGGGGAAACAAAATTATTTGTTCACCCAGAGTGTGCCTCCTACCTCCAAACATATCTAAATATAACACAAGAGATCTCTCCAATGGAGGCAAGCCTCCCCCCACTGGCCCCAGGGATCAACATAGCCCATGCAAGGATCCGCCAAAAATAATCCGCTACTCCGACGACTCTAGGTCACATAAACCTCACAAAAGTAGGCACTCCCAAGCCTGATGTTTTTTTCTCCTACAAGTTCCTCTCTGAGTTTATATATAGCCACTTTACTGGGTGAACTTGTGCTTAATTATGACTTGTGGAAACTTGTTTTGTTTTGCCTGTTGCATCCCTAACTGATCTATACTTTCAGCCCTACTGGAGCAGTGGTAAATCTCCCCAATGCAGTGGTCTTGAGGGGTCTTCCTTGATTCCCCCCACGTTTGACACTTTGTCTCCTATAAGATGAGACCTTTGGTCAGCAAGCACCTTCCCCCTTCTCCCCGGTTGCGCTGTCTTGTAAAAGTAGTATTACATGTGGAAGAAAGTGAAGTCCAGGCTGGAAGTTTGTTTAGTATTTTATTTCTCTAGTCGTCTGTTACCTCAGAGAGATTTATCGTCCCTCTCTGCTTCCCCTCTCCTGGGTACCATAGCTTCATTTCAATATCTGCTGGGTGTCCAGTGTGTCCCTGTACCTTTAAGGAGGGATGAGTTACCTCCAGGCCACCTGCCTTCATCTATCTCTTCAGAATGCATGTGCTCCCACTGTGGAGTCTCTCATAAATCAAAGATAGGTCTGGAGGACGCAGGGAGCCTTGCCAGGGTCCTCCAGCTTACGCATGCATTTGAAAATGTGTGTAACCAATCCCCTGCTTTTAACGCATACTGTTAGACAGGTTAATTTGGCTGGTTTCAAGCTGGTTGGTGAGTTGAGCTTAGTTTTTCCTTGGATTTTTCCTTGGCTGTTTGTTGTTACTTGATGCCTTCCAAAGCTCCTTACTATATAGACCAGTTATAGATGGAGGCAGTGGCTTACTTTTTGTACATTTCAATATCCCCCATTGAAAACAGTCACTCAACAGTAAACAGCAGTTCTCACACTCCCCATTTAGCCATCCTGAGACACTATTAGCATCATGAGGATCACATCCTGGAATATCAAGGGCCTACGCTCCCCCCATAAATGGATGGTGATCCTTCGCCACCTTAAGCATCTTAAAACAGACATTACCCTCCTCCAGGAGATTCACCTCCCCTCGGAGGATTTCATACGGATGCAAAAGCTTTGGGTGGACCAAGTGTTTGGATCTGTGTTGGTAGAAAATAAGGCAGGTGTACTGATACTTATCCAGAAAAATCTACCTTGTGAGGTAATCTCAGTAAAGCAAGACGATGCAGGTTTCCTTCTAACTATACATATACGCTTCTCCAACTAGTCATTGCTAATGTGTATGCCCCAAATTCCCCCACTAAAACTATTTTGCAATCAGTATCCTCTCACTTATCCCCTTACCTACACCTCCTGATTTCAACTCAGTTATGGACACCTCAGGAGATAAGTCACGTGGTAAACTAAAATCCCCCCTCATCCCACCCCTTCATACTCCACTCTTGCAACCTTCATGGAAGCTTTCCAGTTAATAGACATCTGGAGACTGAAACATGCGGAAGGTAGAGAATACACGTTTAACTCCCCTCCACAACATACTTTTACTAGAATTGACTCCTTATTTTGCAACTCTGCACTTCTCCCATGCACATCTGAAACTTACACCCACTACATTGCGATCTCAGACGACGGCCCCATATCCGTCTGTCTTCACAATTTCACCACAGTCGCCTGTGAAGACCTGGCGTTTTCCCTCTCACCTTGCCCATAATCAAGATCTTTCCAGAGTACTATATGAGACCTGGGCAGAATACACAGCTACTAATGCGGCCCAAAGAAATAATCCCAACCTTTTTTGGGAAACAGGCAAAGCTGTACTATGCGGTAGGATTATCGCATTTGCGGCCAAACACAAAAAAGAATGTCCTCAAAAATTACCGTGAAGTGAATGATCGCTTACTCTCGGCCCAACCACAACTGCAGCATGCCAACTCTCCCATGAAGCCAAGCAAAAGTTTGACCTGTGGGCTGACACACAGGAACGAATACCCAAATCCCACCTTGATCTGAAACACCACAAATTTATTAACATGCCTGGAAAACTACTAGACTAACTTCACTATACGGTGAAGATCTAAAAGTCATGGCCTTTGTTCAGGCTTTTCTAGACCAAATCTCCCTCCCCCAGTTAGATGCCCCTCTTCTGACCAAGCTTAATACTCAAATCACAGACCAGGAGGTATCCAAGGCTACATCTTCCCTAACCAATGGGAAAGCATCTGACTCAGATGGATACACCCTGGAATTTTACAAAACAAAGAGAGAATTATGATCCGGCACATCCACTATGATCAAGCCTCCATCCCTATTAAATATGTACGAGAAAAAGGAGCAGTCGTGGAACTTTAAATGAGGCTTGTCATAAAAAGTAAATAAATGTAGTCATGAATAAATTAAATGATATTTATTGAGTAGAAAATTAATATAACATGATCATAATTGAGTACACTGTGAATCAAGGAGATGCACATTTCAAAAAAAGTTCATAAAAAGAGCCAACACATACACGGGCACATGATTAAAAGGAATATACAATATCTGTTACGTATATATGCATAATAATTGTAGGCAATGTGTAGCAAGCATAAAAAATGTAAAAAAAACACTGATGACCATAAACTCTTGACATTGTAACACTCGACACGTTTCGTGAAGCTCGTCCACTCATCAGGAGTACAAGAAGTGTCTAAAGATGTAGATAGAAGATATCATTAAGTAAGGAGTCATGTTACAAAATTCCCCCCCAAAAAAGAGGGGGTCTGGGAGGAGCAGTAAGCTCCTTACCTGATGTGTGGGCTCAAGAACAGCATCAAACCAGGTCTAGGGGCATTCGCGCCCGCAGATAGTGTGTCCCGGGGCTGAGGCAGGAACAAGTACCCCAGCATGGGGGGGGGGGGGGGCAGCCTTAGGAACCGGCCAGCTATCCCAGCGGGGTCCATAAAGGATATTGTGTATTAGAAGTACTTTTCAAACTAAAAGGAGTGAAAATGTGTATATATAAGAAATAACTATAATATGCAGAGTATATAAAATATAATACACATAATGTAACCAAGGCACCCCGAAAGTGGTGAGTGGCATCAGAATACCTTAATATAGAAGAGGTATACGTGTGTATATAAGGAAATGAATTGCAGAGTATGAACAGATCATACACATCACATGACCGAGGCATCCCAAAAGTAGTGATCAGACAACTACCAAGATATAGGAGTATGAAACAATAATTGAATGGGATAGAAACCCAAGGAAAGTAGTGACAAATTATCAAGCATGATGTGAAAAAATGGGTGAAGAAGCCCATTGAAACCCTGGCTAACTTACATGTAAATCAGTCAAAATGATAAAGAAATGACCAAGCATTGCTGCACTCATGGTGATGGAGTTGGGAATGATCAGCTGGCAGGAGCCCGATGCTTATACCCCAGACCGGGGGCGGCTCCCGCCAACGTCATGCGAGACGCCTGAACCTCAAGGTGAGTGTGGTCTGGATCCAGTGCGAGGCGCCGAAAGTAGACACAACCCATCTACCTCTCAGGCGTCAGCTGGGAGTGACTCGCTCCCACAACACTGCGGGGCCAGAGCATCGAAGGTAGAGGATGGAGACATGATACCAATGTGCAGGAGGACGGACCCGCCCACAGCTCAGAAGAGGTGGGGCGGGAGAGCACTGTCGCACATTGCAGCCCCGTGAACAGAGCAGGACCCGGAGGTGCTCCCTCTGGAGTCATAGGTGAGATGCTGGATGGAACAAAAAATGATAAATTATTACAAACAAGTCTGTTAGTCAGAAACCTTGATTCAAAATATATTAAACTATTCAATCAAAAAGATTGTGGTGTGACAGATCATAGAGGACCAACGGGTGTCTTCCACCCAAATATCAAGACAAAGAGAGAATTATGATCTGGCACATCCACTATGATCAAGCCTCCATCCCTATTAAATATGTATGAGAAAAAGGAGCGGTCGTGGGACTTTAAATGAGGCTTGTCATAAAAAGTAAATAAATGTAGTCATGAATAACTTAAATGATATTTATTGAGTAGAAAATGAATATAACATGATCATAATTGAGTACACTGTGAATCAAGGAGATGCAAATTTCAAAAAAAGTTCATAAAAAGAGCCAACACATACACGGGCACATGATTAAAAGGAATATACAATATCTGTTACGTATTCATACATAATAATTGTAGGCAATGTGTAGCAAGCATAAAAAGTGTAAAAAAAACACTGATGACCATAAACTCTTGACATTGTAACACTCAATGCATTTTGTGGAGCTTGTCCACTCATCAGGAGTACAAGAGGTGTCTAAAGATGTAGATAGAAGATATCATTAAGTAAGGAGTCATGATACAAAATCCTCCCCCCCCAAAAAAGAGGGGGTCTGGGAGGAGCAGTGAGCTCCTTACCTGATGTGTGGGCTCACGAACAGCATCAAACCAAGTATCCAGGTATAGGGGCATTCGCGCCCCACAGATTGTCTGTCCCGGGTCTGAGGCAGGAACAAGTACTGCAGCGTGGGGAGGCAGCCTTAGGAACCGGCCAGCTATCCCAGGGGGGTCCATAAAGGGTATCGTGTATTAGAAGTACTTTGCAAACTAAAAGGAGTGAAAATGTGTATATATGAGAAATAAATTTAATATGCAGAGTATATCAAATATAATACACATAATGTAACCAAGGCACCCCGAAAATGGTGAGTGGTATCAGAATACCTTAATATAGAAGAGGTATAAGTGTGTATATAAGGAAATGAATTGCAGAGTATGAACAGATGATACACATCACATGACCGAGGCATCCCAAAAGTAGTGATCAGACAACTACCAAGATATAGGAGTATGAAACAATAATTGAATGGGATAGAAACCCAAGGAAAGTAGTGACAAATTATCAAGCATGATGTGAAAAAATGGATGAAGAAGCCCATTGAAACCCTGGCTAACTTACATGTAAATCAGCCAAAATTATAAGGAAATGACCAAGCGCTGCTGCACTCATGGTGATGGAGTTGGGAATGATCAGCTGGCAGGAGCCTGATGCTTATAGTCTAGGGAGAGGATGCTGCCGGCGCTGTGAGGGACAGATTGCAGATATTACCAACATCTCATCCTGCATTACAGAACAATCTGATTGTGGACTGGGTAGAGATTACTACTACTGCTTTGAGGGACAGATTGCAGATCTCATCCTGCATTACAGAACAATCCGATTCTGGACTAGGTAGAGTCTACTGCTTTGAGGGACAGATTGCAGATCTCATCCTGCATTACAGAACAATCTGATTCTGGACTAGGTAGAGACTACTGCTTTGAGGGACAGATTATTGTTCTAAAATCATCTCCTAGTTCTATAGGGTCAGGTTCATACTGTTGCTGTAAGGGACAGATTATTGTTCTAAAATCATTGCCTACTCCTATAGGGTCAGGTTCCTGCTGTTGCTGTAAGGGACAGATTATTGTTCTAAAATCATCGCCAACTCCTATAGGGTCAGGTTCCTGCTGTTGCTGTAAGGGACAGATTATTGTTCTATAATCAGCTCCTAGTTCTAAAGGGAGAGGTTCCTGCTGTTGCTGTAAGGGACAGAGTATTGTTCTAAAATCATCGCCTACTCCTATAGGGTCAGGTTCCTGCTGTTGCTGTAAGGGACAGATTATTGTTCTAAAATCATCGCCTACTCCTATAGGGTCAGGTTCCTGCTGTTGCTGTAAGGAACAGATCATTGTTCTAAAATCATCGCCTACTCCTATAGGGTCAGGTCACTGCTGTTGCTGTAAGGGACAGAATATTGTTCTATAATCATCTCCTAGTTCTAAAGGGAGAGGTTCCTATTGTTTCTGTAAGGGACAGATTATTGTTCTAAAATCATCGCCTACTTCTATAGGGTCAGGTTCCTGCTGTTGCTGTAAGCAAAAACTGTTGGCTACCTCCTCCTCCTCCTCCTCCACCACCGCCACTTCCACCTACACTGCCGCGGTCACAGCCTAGTCAACCTCTAGGCTCCTACTCCACATCCACCCCCCTTTCCCATTTTTATTTTTTTTATTTGATTTTAAGTTATTTTCCCTATCCCCATTTTTTTGTAGGGCACTTGTCCTACTCTTACCCCCATTTTACTTACTTTTGCAGCCCTCTAGCACTCGCCAGGACTTTTTCACAGCCATTTTTGTGCCGAAAAGATCTGGTCCCCATTGACTTCAATGGGGTTCGGGATCCGGGGTAAAGTTCGGGTCAAGTTTGGTACCGAACCCGAACTTTATTGCGAAGTTCAGCCAGGCCCGCCGAACCCAAACATCCAGGTGTCCGCTCAACTCTACTTGCTACACATTTCCTACAATTATTATGTATGTATACGTAACAGATATTGTATATTCCTTTTAATCATGTGCCCATATATGTGTTGGCTCTTTTTATGAACTTTTTTGAAATTTGCATCTCTTTGATTCACAATGTACTCAATTATGATCATGTTATATTCATTTTCTACTCAATAAATATGATTTAATATTTTCATGACTACATTTATTTACTTTTTATGACAAGCCTCATTTAAAGTCCCATTACCGCTCCTTTTTCTCTTGGGATTTTACAAAATGACGGCAGTGGTCCCTTCGTTGGTCAAAGTCTACCAGCGAATTCTAGCGGGAGGTAAATACCTACCTTCTGTATACCAGGCACATATTAAATTAATCACCAAAAAAGGCAAAGACCCCACAGAACCAAGCTCATATAGGCCTATATCCCTCCTCAATCAAGAATCCAAAATACTCTCATAGCCAACAGACTAGTTAAACGAATGCCTTTACTTATCACCCCTCACAGGCAGGATTTACCCAAGGCCACTTGGCCTCCCCCAATATCGGCAAGGTCATTATGGGCCTTGAACACACTAAAGCCAACCCGGTAGTGGATTTTGCCATACTCTCACTCGATGCGGAGAAGGCTTTTGACAATGTTAGTTTCACCTGGCTATCTCTAATCCTTCAATGGTTCAGATTCTTGGGTCCCTTTTTACATCTGGTCTCCACAATGTATTCAGTCCCCACAGCACATATTATTGTGGCTGGAAACATCTCAGGAGGCATAAAACTTCATAAGGGAACCAGACAAGGCTGCTCCCTCTCGCTGCTCCTGCTCAATCTGGCCTTGGAACCATTTTTCCAATTCTTGCTCTTCCAATCCAATTTACATGGCATAACCATAGGACACAGAGAACTTCGGCTTGCGATATTCGCAGACCACATTCTAATATTCCCACCCAACCCCAGAGAAGATATGCCCCACATCCAAGACATCTTTACTTCCTTTCAAGCTTGCTTAGGCCTACGTATAAATTTCTCCAAAAGTGAGATGCTCCCCCTATACCACCCTAGGGGCAAATGGCTCATACCAAACAACATATTGCATATCTGGGTTTAAAGATCGGCAAAAAAAAACATTTTTAAAAGGATCAGCTTCGCTAGACTTCTCTACCCTCTACAGCAGGGGTCTCCAAACTTTCTGAAAAAGGGACCAGTTTATTGTCCTTCAGACTTTAGGGGGCCAGACTGTAGCCAGTGTGGGTGGAAATTTTCCTGCAACAGTGGGAGTAAACATCACCACATTTGGTATTAGGGGGAGGAACAGTGACCCATCGTTGGTATTATTGGGAGGAATAGTGTCCATTGTTGGTGTCAGTAAGAGAAATGGTGCCCCATTCTTGGTGTCAGTTGGCAGAATAGTGTCTCATAGTGGGAGAAATAGTGCTCCAAGGGCCAGATATAGGGAAGCAAAGGGTCGCATCTGGCCCCTGAGACCACTGCTCTACAGACTATCCCTCTACTATTTTGCCTTACAAACGCACAAAGAATTCATAAAGCTCTCTTGAATTTTCTCTGGCACAGGCGTCGCCCCCCACATTTCACTACTAAAACTCTGCCTGCCCAGGAGCGAGGGGGGAGCCAGTCTTCCAAATATAAGGCTGTACAATCTATCCTGTTTAATGAGAGTATGTTTAGATTGGTTATTGCAAAGTTCAAAGTACTCCAACCATGCATTGGAATCCCACATGACAAGCCCATTGAGCTTATCAGCTTTACTGCACTGCAACCTAAGGTCTCTCCCTTCAGTGGCATTGCGAGAAATGAGATGGAAATGAAACCTTTCTCAATGGGTATCCAACCATCTCCCAATACATGGAAACCCTACCTTCCCCCCAAACACTACAACACATTGGATATGCTGAGTGGGCTTCTTATGGGCTACACAGGTTTGCTCAACTTTTTGATGTCTCTACGGCATCACCTCTACAGGTCTCCAAAACACTATCACACTTTGGTCTCCTGGTCAACCACTTCCTCTACGCACATCAGGCCATCCACCACGTCACAGGTCTAAGCCAAAACAAACCTCAAAGATTCAGTTCATCTATCATGGACACTTTCTTGGAAACCCAACAATTCAAAATCTCCACCATCTATAAGCCTATCCACTCTCACCTAGGCAAACCGCTCCAGTCCACCTCAGTGGTGGCTTGGTGTAAAATTATGCACAGAGCATATATTCCCTATCTGCATCGTGGATCAACACAGGACAAGCACCTATGCCATCTATGTGCCCAAGTTAAACCGACTTTACTCCACAGACTCTGGACTTGTCTCCCCATCTCAAATTTTTGAGACCAAATCGAAAACTTTGCAGACTTTGTCCCAGGGAGACCCCTGCCGAAGGACATCTTTCCCCTGCTCTTCGGATACTTGAATGCCACTCCAACAGATCACACCAAAACTCAGCAGCCTCATGCCCAGCATAACAAAGCCGGACTATTGACCTGTTTCATGTCGGCGAGACATGCCATCCTGTTGCACCGAATTCCATCTTTAGACAACGGAATCTTAGATAACTTGAAATTCTGTATAATAACTCAAGTGGATGCACTTTGTTTGGACTGTATGGTTGTTCTTTGATATTTTGATATTTTTATTATCCCAATTTTCTATAGTAATGTATGCACACATTGTTCTTTGTACCTGTCCCTTAGATGAGTGACATGCTTTTATATAATAGTATCTAATAAAGTGTCATTTTTTATGGATTTGTTTGTGTCGTTACCTATTACAGTACCATCCAGGGGGTATTTTGTTTTTTATATACATAGACACAAGGGATGAGGTAACTACCATTAGGCCTTGGTGACAGTGGAATATTTTGCTTTGCAGATGGGGGGAGGTGCCCTCCCTATGTATACATCCTAATCCTGACGTTTCAAACATCCACGTCCCCATTACATCTGCTAGACATTATCCCAACTATATCATTTCACCTCCTAACTCCCTTGTCACCCCTTTCTTCCCTCACTTTTATACACCTCCGTAGTCAGGGGATTAATTTCTTATCTTTCTTGGACCCCAGATGCCCGGCAGTTAGCCAGGTGCATCCTCCCCCCCCCCTTTGCTCTCATAACCTCATTCACATCATCCAGTTTTACTGGCTAGTGGGGAAATTAAGGACAAACATCCTACCTATTAACTTGCCAATACTTTCCCTCTGGTAGTTTATGTTTGTTACAACATGTTATTGTATTTACAATACACCCAGTTTTATTATTATCTGTTGCACTGTAAAAATTACAAAGTGATGATTATACTTGTTCTCATTCACTTACTTTCCTGTACACTTTACTATATTGTTATGTTCCCAAAATCCAATAAAGCTTATTATAAAAAAAAGGACAGCATTCAGAAACTGACAATTCTGAATGCCTGGACATTACTGCAGGGCTTGCCCCATGCCCACCCATGTCCAACCAAAGCCAAAAATTGACATTGAGGCCTATTTCATTTAGATGAATACAATCATGAACTTAAAATTGCCTGCATCTATTTCCAGGAGACAATGATGAAATGCAATACCACCATAAATGTTGTCACTGCCTTATTCATTTTGATGCGGGGCCTATTCAAAATAGCTTGATCAATAATTGGTCACCACTTCAACCTTGGAATTATTTCTCATTGGACTACCAAGATGCCTGGAAATAGTTCCCAGACACGCAAAAAAAAAAAAAAAAGAATGTCTCCAATTAACCACCTCAAGTCCAGACACTTTCACCCCTTCCAGTCCAGGCCAATTTTCAGCTTTCAGGACTGTCACACTTTGAGTAACAATTACTCAGGCATGCAACACTGTACCCAAATTATTTTTTTATCATTTTTGAGACAGATAGAAACTTATTTTGGTGTTATTTAATCACCACAGTTTTTTTTCTATATAAGTGAAAAAATACCAAAAATGTAAAAAAAATGTTTTTCTTAGTTTTTGTTATAAAAACTTGCAAATAAATAATCATTCTTCAGAAATTGCAGCCAAAAGCTATTCTGCTACATTTTTTGATAACAATAACCCAGAACAGTATATATTATTTTGTCTGTGTGAAAGTTATAGAGTCTACAAACTGAGATATATATATATATATATATATTCAGTCTCTCACAAAAGTGAGTACACCCCTGCAAATATTTTTTATATCTTTTCATGTGACAACACTAAAGTAAATTTGCTGTCCCCTCAAAATAACTCAACACACAGCCATTAATGTCTAAACCGCTGGCAACAAAAATGAGTACACCCCAAGTGAAAATGTTCAAATTGGGCCCAAAGTGTCAATATTTTATGTGGCCACCATTATTTTCCAGCACTGCCTTAACCCTCTTGACCATGGAGTTCACCAGAGCTTCACAGGTTGCCACTGGAGTCCTCTTCCACTCCACCATGACGGCATCACAGAGCTGGTGGTTGTTAGAGACCTTGAGCTCCTCCACCTTCTGTTTGAGGATGCCCTACAATGCTCAATAGGGTTTAGGTCTGGAGACATGCTTGACCATTTCATCACCTTTACCCTCAGCTTCTTTAGCAAGGCAGTGGTCGTCTTGGTGGTGTGTTTGGGGTCCTTTTGTTGAAATACTGCCCTGCGGCCCAGTCTCTGAAGAGAGGGGATCATGCTCTTCTTTAGTATGTCACAGTACATGTTGACATTCATGGTTCCCTCAATGAACTGTAGCTCCCCAGTGCCAGCAGCACTCATGCAGCCCCAGACCATGACACTCCCACCACCATGCTTGACTGTAGGCAAAACACACTTGTCTTTGTACTTCTCCCCTGGTTGCCGCCACACACGCTTGGCACAATCTGAACCAAATTAGTTTATCTTGGTCTCATCAGACCATAGGACATGGTTCCAGTAATCCAGGGGGGGACAGCAAATTTACATCGTTATACAAGCTGTACACTCACTACTTTACATTGTAGCAAAAATGTCAATTATTTGGTGTTGTCAGATGAAAAGATATAAAAAAAATACAAAAACCCTTGGCAATTGCTATTAGGGAGCACCCCGACATCCGGGGGGTGCGATGTGGGCCACACACACATAAATGTGCCCTATTTGCGGATGATCTCCTATTGTTTATTACCTCCCCTCTTGTCTCTGTCCAGAACATCGTTCATTTACTGCAGGACTTTGGTAGGGCCTCGGGTTTGAAAGTTAATATGGCTAAATCTGCTGCCCTGAATATCAATGTACCCGAGACCATAGTTCAACATCTTAAAGAACGGTATTGCTTTGCCTGGAACCCAGATCATATCCCATATCTAGGAGTTAAGTTAGCGGCCAGGTTTGATCAGCTATATTCCACCAATTATCCCCCCTTATACAAACTGCTCTCAGAAGATCTAGTTAGCTGGGGAAGGTTGGGCCTTTCTTGGTTGGGGAGAGTAAATTCGTTTAAAATGACCCTGTTGCCAAGAATTTTATACTTTTTTAGATCCCTTCCCATTCCAATTAAAAAACATCACCTACTTAAACTCCAATCCCAGATCAAAAAGTACATTTGGGATAATAAGGGCTTCAGATGCCCGGCAGAAGTCCTTATGAGAAGGCGTAACCAAGGGGGACTGGGGCTTCCAAACCTCTGGAGGTATCATCAGGCAGCCCAATTGGCACAATTCTCCATTATTGATCCCTGATGGATAGCCCCGAGAAACCCCCTTACGCCAAAAGCTGGGAGGGGGACATTTGCTTGAATTTGGATGCTGACAGATGGTTTTCCCTCTTCCTTAAATCCTTTATGGGTATAGCTAACATTTCCCTGAGGGAAGCCAGCATCAAGGTGGTCTTGCGTTGGTACCTAGTCCCCCACCCACTTTCGATTATGTTTCCGAATTCCTCTTCCCTTTATTTTAGAGGTTGTCTTCTCCAAGGCTCATATTATCACACATGGTGGGAATGCCCTAAGATTAGGGGATTCTGGAATATAATTTTTTGCTGTGCTGCGGAGGGTGACAGGGCATGCAATTCCGCAAACCCCCGAAATAGCCTTACTGAACTACAGACCAGATGGTCTATTTAAAGTATTGTGTAAACTAACTCATTTCATTCTATTGGGGGCCAAGATCACCTTAGCGAAGGCCTGAAAAACCCCTTTGTTTCTTTCAATGGGGCTAAGAGAAAGATCAACTGGATTATGGCCCAAGAAAAAATCGCTAATATCCTCCAGGACTCCTCGGCTAAATTCGACATGGTTTGGGATCCCTGGAGAAAGTGCCTCAATCTTCCCTCCTTACCAATTTAGTGATCTCCTCCTGGATGCTTCCCTGTTGTCCTCTGCTACTCTTTCCCTTCTATCTTCTGTCCTACGTTTTTCTTCTTTTCATGTTTTTTGGTTCGGTTACGCTATGATTACTTCTAGTGTTACTTCATACTTTAGCAACCCTACGGGGTTAAGTGGCTCCTAAGGTGCTCCTATCACCTTTCTTTGATTTTGGTGGATTTAAGGATGTCTATAATGGGGTTGGCCCTTGGTGAGCTCGGTCTTGCCCCTCTTCTGGACTCAGCTTGATCCCAGATGGGGAATCGGGTTGAGGGCTCTGAGCCGGCCACGTGGTTCCCCCCTCCTTAATTCATGATGTATTGACTGATTCCACTTTGGTTCATGTTCAAGTATGCGCTTTTGTTTTTGTCTTTGAATGTACTTTTGGTATGGCCTACCCATACTTTATGTGCTTTTTCTATTCTGTATTTTTGAAAACTTAATAAAAGTCTTTTAAATTAAAAAAAAAAGAAAATTACAAAAATGTGAGGGGTGTACTCACTTTTGTGAGATACTATATTTATGGTCGTAGGAATAAATGTATCACATAAACACACGACAAGACTTACAACATACACTAGACCTGAGGTGTGCCTTGGTCGGCTGGTCGGTATGCCAAGAAAAGGGGGCATACCCAAGATAAGTAATGAATGATTATGGGAAGGAAAGTGCTGAGAAATGCCCTAATAAAGGGGATGGGAGGGAGGATACCGCGCGCAGGAACCGACAAGGACCAGAGGAGGGGAGCCTGCTTAAGTACCCTCCAGGCTCCTCCCATAAACTCAAGCCACCATGTTGGCTTTCTTATTTATGGTCGTAGCCCTGAGACTGAGAGGAATATATGTATCACATAAACACACAACAAGACTTACAACATACACTAGACCTGAGATGTGCCTTGGTCGGCTGCTCCAATCCGGAAGGAATGTCCAGAATATTGCCCAGGGTCAAGGCCTAACTTGACCAATAAGATTCTCACATGCCTGATGAACTGGCTGCCGCTCAAGGGGCTGGATGGAAAAGGCAACAATGGGCTAGCCTCTGGTTGGCTGGGTAGGAGGGACAGCAACCGATCAAGTACCATTACTGGGCACCAGACATTGTTGGTCTGGAAGAGGGAGATGTCAACTCCGGGGCCAGATTGCTGAGTTTTCTAAACTACAAGGTGGAGAACATAGTGGTCTGAAAAGCGAGTCAGGCGGTGCCTGAACAGTGTCCGGCCGTTGGCGCCACTTCTGGTGAATTCACTGGGCCGTAGGAAGCCGTATAACGCCAAATAGATGGCTGCTAAGATGACTAAACTGGGCAGCACCCTGAATGGGGAACATGTTGGGATATCTGACATGTCCCTAAAGATGACACTTGTCATGGGCAAGCGCTTGCTGCCGGCTATGGGCTGATGCTTCTGAATGCCGCATAGGATTGATTTGATTGTATGGGCAGCGAGCAAAGACGGCTCTCTGGGGTTCTGTAGAGCCCAGAAATGCTGGATACTGGCCAAGTAAATCTTGATAGTATTCGGAGAGAGAGCCAGCTGCACATGACAATATGACATGAAGGCTAAGACGAGCTTAACGTCACCTGCCTTTGCGCCAGGGCATGTGGCTAGAAACTTACAGTAGGCAGTCCAGGCGGAGTGATAGGTCTTTAGTGTATTGTAAGATAATGAGTTATTAATAAGCTGGGTAGCGTTGAAAAGATGTGCCTTTAATCCATCGTTAGTTGAGACCAAGGTGGTATAGGAGTGGACGTTGGGTCGGCTCCAGGATTCTGCTGGAAGAAAGAAGTAAGGTTGAAACGGGACAGTGCGCCTGCTGCTCTGTTGCATTTGCCTGGAATATGCGTACAAAGAACATTGAATTGGTGACATAGTGCCAACTGAACCAGCCTGCGTAGGAAGGACATTATGGAGAGCGACTTGGACCTGCCTTTATTGACAATGTCGGCCGTAGCCTGATTATCTGTGGTGAAGACCACCATTTGCCCTGACCAGGTGTGGCCCCAGACCTGCGCCGCTGCCACCATTGGATACAGTTCGAAGAGTGAGGATGATTGAACAAAGCCAGGAATCAGGAGGATCTCTGGAGGCCAAGGTCCCGCCAAGCAATGATGGCCAAAAATAGCAGCGAATCCTGTGGAGGCAGCTGCATCTGTAACTATCTGAGGTGACAGAGCTGACACTGACGGAATGAACATTGAAATGCCATTCCAACTTGCAAGGAACTCGTCCCACATTGATAAATCTGCTATTGCTGCTTGGTCTAGTTTGAGAACATGATCCGGATCTTGTACCTGCGAGAGGAACACCGAGAGACAGGAAACAAAAGACCGCCCCTGAGGGATAATCCTCGTTGAAAAGTTAAGCATTCCTAACAAAGATTGTAGCTGTCTCCTGGTGCACCCTCGCGAAAGAGTAAAATCGTGAATAACAGACCTAATACGGGCCAGTTTGTCAGAAGGCAGGCTGGCCTGCATGGCACGTGTGTCCAAAATGACGCCTAGGAAGGTGATGGAGTGAGACGGACCTTCCACTTTCTGCTCAGCTATGGGCACATTGAGGTTACTAAACACCACTCTTAACCTGTCTAGATCTACTGGGGTTATGCCTGGCTGTTCGATGAGCACAAAATCGTCCAGATAATGAATTACCATCTGGCACTGAGCTTGGTGTGTCAGGATCCACGTAAGAGACTGGGCGAAAACATCGAAGAGCCATGGGCTGCTTTTGGAGCCGAAAGTCAGCTTGGTGGCAAAATAATAAGAAGTCCTCCATTTGATGCCCTGCCACAGCCAAAGGGATGGTTTGATAGGCAGGAGTTTAAATGCGTCCGAAATATCTGCTTTAGACAACCATGCACCAACACCTATTTTAATAATGGCCTGGATGGCCAAGTCAACAGACGCATATTTTAAGGAGTATTCCTCAGAAGGAATTAGGGAATTCAGACTTGGAATGTGGGAAGCATGAGGCGCAGACAAGTTGTATATTAAGCAAATTTTATTAGAGAACTTGCCTTTTACAATCCCAATAGGGCTGACTCTCCAGGTCAGAAAAGGTGACTGAGAAAAGGGGCCGGTAATGAATCCTCAATCTAGCTCGGCCTGTAACAGAATGTCTATGGCTTGTTCATCGGTGGCTGCTGACAGGAGATTCTTGCACTCGTGTGAAGAGTGGGGTAAGGTGATCAGGCCGGTATGGAATTCGGCTGTGAATCCTTCTATCAAGAAGACTGCCAGTGAGGGGTTGGGGTGTGCGGAGAGATAGAACTCCAACCATTGGACATCCACCCGGCTTAGTCAGGCCTTGTTCGTTTTTTTCAGCTGACATGTGCCCTTCGGATGCGCCCTATGGCATAATGTACAGACATGAAGTAGCCGGCACTGGCTATAGTTGCATCCGCCATGATTGAAGTTGTTGAATATGGCAGCATCCCCCCATAGACAGGACAGGCCGTCCCAACTTATCCACCTGGCGTGATGGAGTGGGGCCTGGCAAGCCCTGACTGATGCCAGAGGTGTAGGGAAAATTGAGGGGCTGACCCGTAGCTGCATTGGAGCACCAGTTCGCCGTATGAGCAGAGGACTGGCACAGAGTGGGGAGCGAAGCCCTGCAAAATGGCGACAGAACAGTTCTGTGTCCACCATGCCCCAATTTGTAGTGGCCTGCAACTGGGCAAGTCTGGCTGCTGCCTTGGCTGAAAAAGACCGATGATAATTATAGAATTAATATCCCTCGTACTTGTACCCAAAGTCCACCAATGCATGCAGGTACAAGTCCAACTCTTCCCGTCTGCTGGGGCTGGCTGAGCAAATGACATCTGTAAACATCCCAAAAGCCAAGACAAACTCAGGAACTGTAAGCTCGCGATTGAGCCTGAGGTCTCTGGACTTCACCACCAGCCAGATCATGCACTGATATAAGGAGGGAAGCAAGATTGATGTCCTTGCCTTCCAAGATGTCCTTACTGATGCTGGCCAGGACCAGGTGAGCGGGAAGAATGGTAGGACTTGTCTCTGGTGTACCTGCAGGGGGAGATGTCAGGAGTGGGACGTCGGTCTGGTCAGGGAGGGCCGTGGCTGGGCGTGCTTCCAAAACTGCCACTCTGGACTGGACATCTGAGAAAGCTGAAGATAAGGAAGCCACCAACGAGTGAAGCTGGGAAATGGCCCCAGCGTTAGACTGCAGGGACGCCTGCTGTGTGTTGGGCCCGACTGGGGCTGATGGCAGAAAGAGCAGCCTGAAGAGCTCTGCTTTCCTTGCCGTAGCAGGGTAGGGAATGCCCTTGTGCCTCAGCTCTGCTGTGAGTTTGGGGATGGTCCATTCCCTGAGGGACTGCATGCTGCCACTCTCCGAGCCCACGGATGGTGACAGGGGAGCAGGTGTGATGTCCTCGCTGCCAGCCTGTGACATCGCTGCAGCTAGAAAACAAGAAACAAGGAGGTGCATGTGTTGAGAGGAGCCGTAGAAGGACAGAGCAGGGTGGTATACAGAAAGGAAGCACAGAAAAGGAACAACAGCATAGGTAGAAGCCGGTTTGTGTCCTGATGCGTTGGACTGCTGAGTGGAAATTTGGAAAACTTGAAGAATGCATTGCAACCAAGCTGAGCCAGGAGGTGACTGGCCAGGTAATCGATAACTTAGGTGCCTGTTTGTGCAGTGCACAAACCTGTGGACCAGAGCCCCAGGGCGTACTGGGGCAAGAAGCTGAAGTCTGGCATGGCCTATATAAAAATGTTGCAATCTGTAGTCTGTGACGTGTACTCGGTCTGGTAATGCTTACACTGTCAGTAAGCTCAATGTGTAGCAACCTTGTCTGTGTGGTGAAGGGACCCCTTTGAAGATAGAGTGGAATGCAAAGATACATATGACAGCAACTAACTCCCAAAGCATGTCAATTGTGTATGTGAAGTGAACGTTTGGTGAAAGGTGTGACGAGATTGTGTGGCAGGAAAACCCGTGTGCTACCCACCTGACTAGTGTCCTAGTAACAAAGTCCTGGTGGCGACCGAGAATTCTGCTGACCAGAAACTGTAGTAAGGGTAACATGAGGTTTTTTTTGTTTTTTTTTCCGTCCCACCCCTGTATGCATTATGTATGTGGCCCTGGTGAAGATGCGATCCCTTGTGGGTTTTTTTTTTTTTTACCTGAGAAAAAAGACGTCCAACTATATGTGGGATGTAACCAGAACTTGACTGATCTAATGAGAAAATGACAGACAGAAACAGTGAGTGGCCCGATTGTACCACTGGAGATGTGCTTGCAGCGATTGCAAGAAGATGTGCCTGGTAAAGTGCCTGACGTGCCTGTACAACTGTTTGGCACTTGTGATATAGCAACAGTAAATGCAGCTGATACGTGTTTGCAGTGATTGCAAGATGTATGTGCGTCTTGCATACGAGCTTGTTACGATTGCAAGTTGTATGTGCCTCTTGCCCATATGTTTGCAGTGATTGCAAGATGTACTGTATATGTGTCCGGCCGCTTATCTGCAGCAATTTGCCAGATGTACATGGCAAATTTGGAAAGAAGGCAATCCAAGGTATTTAGTGAAAGTAAGAGGCATAGTGAGTTTTTTGAAGTTGTAATTTTTTGTCACAGTTTTTTGGAAAGTGAAGAATTTCAATAAAATGTGCTTTTTTCCACAAAGTTGTCATTTTAACAAGCTATTTCTCACACAGAGCATAGGCATTCTTGCAATTACACTCTAAAACATTCTGCTATGCCTCTCGAGTCTGGGGATACCACATGTGTTAGACACAGCCTTGATGCATAGAAAGTTCCAAAATCCAAAGAGCGCCTTTAGGCATTCCAGAGGCATAAATTACGCATCAAATTTCCTGACTATCAGTCACATTTTTGAAGGCCCTGGACCAGGACAGTTGAAACACCCACAAAATGCCCCCATTTTGTAAAACACTCCAAGGTATTTTCTGAAAAACATAATGAATCTTTTGAAAATGTATTTTGCTTTTTCACTGCTTAGTCACACTGAGAGGCCCAAAATCTAGGGAGCACATTCAGGCTTTCTAGGGACATAAATTACGCATCTAATTTCCTGACTACCCATCACATTTTTGGAGACCCTGGAGCACTAGGACAGTAGAAACACCCACAAAGTGACCCTATTTTGTAAAGCAAACACCCCTAAGGTATTTTTTAGGAGGCATGGGGAGTCTTTTGAAGAGTTAACTTTTTTTGTCAGAAGATTTTGGAAAATGCAGAAAGAAAACCAAAGTATTTTTTTTTTACACAAAGTTGTCATTTTAATAATAGAGATTTCTCTTACGTTCACTGACAGACGCAGCCCTTCATTAGACAAGTGGGTTATATGCACATCCTACCAGGAGTTGACTAGGCAAATAGAAAGAAAGCAAGCCAGGCTGGCCCCTCCCAGGGGGCCGTCCTCTCTCTCCTATATAACCCCCCCTGCTCTGTATAGCATATCAGTTTTCTATGCCTAGTGCAAGGAGTTAGACCTGGCTCCCTTTTGTGACCTGCGGTTCATCTTTTTTGCTACCGCTTTTTTATTTTTTTCAAGCTATCTGATGAAGACTGCTATCAAGAAGCCGGCTGGGGCATAGAGGATTTCTAGTATCCTGCAATTTTGCCCAGCGCGGCCAACCGATATGAGCTAGCTCTAGTCTTGGCGGGGCCCGCCGCATCGCGCCCGTTCCATGCGGGTGGCCAGGGGGTGACCTCCCTTACGTCCAGTGACCGGACCTTGTTCCCATCCAGGGGCCTTTGGCCTGCAGCATCCCTCTCCGGCAGTGGGAGGAAGGTCTGCAACCGGGTGGCTACCCGCTGCACCCGTTGGACTGGTGAGTGACCACCCCCTCCCCCTAGGGGCACGGAGGGGGGGGCTGGGCGATTTTAGCGATTTGAGCCGGTCGGTGGAGGGTGTTTTGCTGGGTTAGAACCTCCCCTGGGTGTTCTCGCCCCCCTCCTACACCCCCCCTTCCCCCGCACCACACCCCGCGCTTCCGAACCGCCATGCGGCAATCCGCCGCCATTTTGCGGCGGATCGCCGCCATTTTGCCATAGCCGCGGCCATTTTCTTGGGGTTTTCCCTCTAGTGCTGAGCGGCTGCCATTTTGCCATAGTCACGGCCTGTATGCAGGTTTTGGCCTCTGGTGACCTCTCGGCGGCCATGTTGGATGTGCCTGGAAAGAAAAACGTGCTGATAGCCGCTTGCTTCCTCTTCACCCTGGGGTGCTGGTAGCGGTGGGTGCAGTCTTCCCGTTGTCTCCCTGGTTGCTCTGTGGGGTGGCGGTGAGGCTGTATTGTGGGGGTGTCAGGTTTCTGCCTGTCAGGTCCAGTGGCAAAAATGGTGGATGACCCTGCGTTTCCTTCTGAGGAGGAGTCAGTGGCAGCGCAACCTGCGCTGGGGGCCCTGGTGTCCCTGAACCAGCTGAGAGCAGTTTTTGGGGAATTCTTTCCCCGGACGGGGCCGAGCCAGGTTAAGGGGGCCCCTGAAAAGCATCTGCCTCCCGCCTTTCTTTGGGGGAAGAGTCTGAACCGGAAGTGTCCTCGGGGGTCATGGGGACCCCCGTGGAGCTCTCGGAGGGCGAGCTGTGACGGCGAGGAAGACCAGGGGGCCTCAGTTGCACACGAAAAGGCACTGGTGGCTGCACTGATTGCAGATATCCGTGCGTCTTTGCGACTGGACCAAGTTGGGGAGTCGCAGGAGTCTGTATACGTTTGCGGGTCTGCTAGGCTGCCCAGGTCCCCTAGGGCTTACCCTTATGATCAATTTTTTGACCATCTGGTCTATCATGAATGGCAGCATCCACAGAATTCTTTTGCCCTGCCAAGACGCTTCGCTATACGTTATCCATTTGAGGATAGCTTTGTGAAGAAGTGGGCATCCCCCGCGGTGGACCCTCCGGTGGCACGCCTGAATAAGTCTATGACCATTCCCTTGGAGGGGTCTCCCGATTTTAAAGACACAGCTGATAGGCGGGAGAGCTGACCATGTGTTTCAGGGGCTACGGTACCTGTGTGACACAGCTTTGGACCTGCTTCCCATGTTGTCTAAAATGTCTGTTTTCGCAGTCATTATCAGACGGGTACTCTGGTTACGCTCATGGTCGGGTGACCACACGTCTAAGAAGGGCCTGACGGATCTCCCCTTTCAGGGCGGTCGGCTCTTTGGGGCGCAGTTGGATGAAAGCATTAAGGATTTCACTGGAGGGAAGAGTACTTTTCTTCCGGAGCCCAGGCGGCGGGAGTTCACCTTTGGCGCCATGGGATTTGAATTTGGTGCTTTCTGTGCTGCAGAAACCACATTATGAGAAGATCAGGGATATTCCTTTACAATTGCTGTCGCAGAAATTGGTTTTCTTGGTGGCCATCACATCCGCTAGGTGGGTGTCTGAGTTGGCAGCGTTGTCTTGCAAGTCTCCTTACTTAGTCCTTCATAAGGACAAGGCGGTTTTGCGCCCGTCTCCTTCGTTTCTACCAAAGGTGGTCTCTTCTTTTCACATTAATGAAGATATTGTTCCTTCATTATGTCCGCACCCGGCGCATCCCAAGGAATTTCAGTTACATTACTTGGATGTCGTGAGGGTGTTGCGGGTGTATTTGGCATCTACAGCCTCCTTTCGGAAGTCTGATGCGTTGTTTGTGCTGACGGATGGGCTGTGCAAAGGATTGGCAGCCTCTTTAGCTACTGTTTCCCGTTGGATCAGGCAGACCGTGACCCATGTGTATACTGTTCGGGGCAAAGTTCCCCCTTTTCCAGTCATGGCTCATTCCACCAGGGCAGTTAGCACTTCCTGGGCTTTCAGACACCAGGCTTCGGTGTCACAGGTGTGCAAGGCAGCTACTTGGGCCTCGGTGCACACATTTACTAAGTTTTACAAAGTTGATGTGTCAGCATCTGCGGATGCTGCTTTTGGCCATAAAGTTTTACAGGCGGCAGTGTAGGCACGGCCGGCGCCTCCTGAGAGGATTCTGTTGGGTACAGTTGTTGTCGTTTACCCACCCCTCTTGACTGACACAGCTTTGGCACATCCCCACTTGTCTAATGAAGGGCTGCGTAAGAGAAAAAGGGATTTTATTAAAACTTACTGTAAAATCCTTTTCTCTGAGTTCACTGACAGACACAGCACCCACCCCTCTGTGTTGCGTTTGTACGGCTTGTTACGAACTGATATGCTATACAGAGCAGGGGGGTTATATGGGAGAGAGAGGACGGCCCCCTGGGAGGGGCCAGCTTGCTTTCTTTCTATTTGCCTAGTCAACTCCTGGTAGGATGTGCATATAACCCACTTGTCTAATGAAGGGTTGCGTCTGTCAGTGAACTGAGAGAAAAGGATTTTACGCTAAGTTTTAATAAAATCCCTTTATTTCTCACACATTGCATAGGTATACTTAGAATTATAACTTTAAAATACCAGTAAAGTGCAAGCAGCGCTAGGTTGTGACTCCCAATGAAGAGTCCAAAATGTGAACTGAAGTGATCCCCGTTAGGGGCAGGATCCTGTTCCAATGTTATCCACCACCACACCACGTGACCAAAAATCGGGAGGACAGGCCCCCCTATATGGAAACACTCACCAGTCAACAATGGCCACTCAACAATGGCCTTAAGGTCTCAGTAATAATCTCCAAACTCCAGCATCCAATCGTATCACATACGATCTTAAAGTGTATGGGAGACTGCAGATGTAACGTTGTTGGAACCAACCTTGAAAAAAGCGCTCACATAGTGCATGATCCAATGATATTTATTGGGTACTAAACCATACACAAGATCCCCCCTACAGATGTACACTTACACATGTTTAAAATCAATACAAGCAATAAAAATGTCTCCAACTGATACACAGCTCCGTCTCACCCCTCACACATACGGCGGCGTTCCCGGTCTCAGAGCTCTCTCAGTTGGCGCAGACTGACAGCCGTGTGGTCACGCACTGACGCGTTTCGTCATCACTTCGTCTGAGGGCGTGACCACACAGCACGGCGCCACTGCTTTTACAACGGCGGAGGCTGGCAGATTATCCCCCTCCGCCTATTGACACAAATGACACAGCGGATTCATTAATCAACGTGCAGAGGCAGGAGCGCGCACCCCAGGCATGTGGCTAATTCCAAGAGATCAAGCCATACTGAAGAACATTAGTATGTCTGACAAATCACCGCAGTAGCACACCACGGGTCCGTAATCATCCTTGGCTCCCATACATCTTATAACCACAAGGACAATATTGGATCGCCTGAACGATCTTCCATAAATAATATGTTATATAATTTCCATCAAAATAGGCTCAACCGCAAGCTAAGCCATCTCATAGTGCTAGGGAACTGCCTACCAGGGGTGCATCAACTGCCCCGCATATTGCCATTGTTAGTCCAAAACTCATCTCACAATACAATAGAAAAGTACAATGCAAAAAAGGACATCCTGCATAAACTAATAATACATCTAAAATTTAAATTAAAATTAAAATTAGACATATAACCAAACTAAAAAATAAAATAAAATAATAACAATTTAAGAGTATGAGAAAATACACATCCAAAGATATATATTTATAGAAAAACAGAAATGAAAAATAAGAATACTCCCTTCATAACGTACTATAATGTCATATACCCACTCACATTAATAATCAAATACAGATCAGAAAACTGGATATGCCTATATGTGAGGTGAGGGGAAAGAACCCACCTAGAGGGATTTTACTCTAAGAATTGCTGATAAAGCAATTTACTTCTAACTCGACGTTAAGCCCACCGGGTTGGAGCGGCCCAGTGAGATAAATCCACTTCCCCTCACATTTAGAAAATTCCCTCACCTTATTTGTTCCAGTTTACTGCTAAAGTTTCTATTCCCCAAAATTTTAGATTGGAGGGGTCCCTGCTATGTTTTTTTCGAAAGTGAAGCGACAGGTTGTGTTCTTTATATCCCGCTTTGATATTAGTAATGTGTTCGGATACTCTTTTACTCAGTTTACGTTTTGTACGACCAATATAGAGTAGATTACAGGGACACTGAATAGCATACACTACATATCTGGAACTACATGTTATGAAATCTTTAATAGCAAAGCTTTTGCCATTAACCCCAGAAGTGAAGGAGGTGAAATTACGCAGGTGCGTCTGTACTTGTCTACAAGAGACACATTTGCGACAGGCAAAAAAAAAAAAAAAGCTATATCCCAAAACATAGTCAGAGGCCTGGGCGGGTCTATGACTTTCTTAATGACCCTGTCTGCAAATGTGGGAGCCTTCTTGTAGACAAATTAAGGTGTCTCTGGTATTTCGTCTTTAAGGATACGATCCAAAGATAAAATGGGCCAATATTTTTTAAAAATGGCTTCAACTTCACGATATTGCATGTGAAAATTGCTAATGAAAGCCCATTCCTGCCCATTATCACCAGCACGTTCTGGCTGTCCCAACGTTTCTTCCCTGGGAATAGCCCTGACACATTCCATTGCCTGATTCAGATCTTTCTTCTTGTATCCTTTCTCAAGAAACCGCGAAGAAACCACCTCTGCCTGTTTAACGAAGTCGCTGTCCAAAGAACAGTTCCTTTGCACTCTCATGAGCTGACCTTTAGGGATGTTCTTCAGCCACACTGGATGGTGGCCACTCTGTATGGCCAGATAACTATTCCTATCCGTGGGCTTGAAGAACACCCTAGTGGTCATCTCATTGTTAATGTATGATACCGTCAGATCTAAATAATTAACCTGCTCTCTACTCCACACCGAATCTAATTTTATGTTTTTATTGATGTTATTCAGTTTCTGTAGGAACTGGGTCAAAGTTGTTTCACTACCGACCCAGATAAAGAACAGGTCATCTATGTAGCGTTTGTAAAAGATCAACTCCTTGATCTCTGCTGAATAAATAGTCCTGTCCTGCCATTCACTCATGAAGAGGTAGGCGAGGCTGGGCGCAAATTTGGCGCCCATAGCCACGCCCCTCGTCTGAGTGAAATGGGAGCCTCCATACCAGAAATAATTATGGGTCAAACAAAAGTCTAACACCATCCCTAAAAATCTCTTTTGTTCGTATGGGAGGTCTTCACGCTTACTTAAGGTCCAGTTTAAAGCCAAAGATGAATCCTCATGTGATATAATGGTATATAACGAGGAAACGTCCGCAGTTACAAGAAAGACTTCTTGTTGATCAGTAATGCGGACACTCCTCAATAAGTTAATACATTCCTTAGTGTCCTTCAGATAAGACTTAGTGGATATGACACTGGCTTGTAGAAATCTGTCCAGATACTCCCCGGCCCTCGATGTCACCGAACCTATACTATTAACAATAGGTCGGCCCGGGGGCCGGGAAGTATCCTTATGGACTTTTGGCAATGTGTAGATAGTGGGGGTCCTATTGAAGCTAGGGTATAGATAAAGTTTTTCTTTTTTATTCAAAACTCTAATAGAATACCCATATTCCACTAATCTATTCAGATCCGCACGATATCTCACTGTAGGATCTGTAGGTAATTTTCCATATGTTTCTGTATCTGATAACATATCCAAAAGTTGGGTGTGATAGCATTCTTTAGTGAGGATAACAACACCGCCCCCCTTATCGGCAGGGCGTATCACCACCTCCTTCCGATTCTCTAAAGATCTAATTCCTTCCACTATATAGTGAGGGTTTACATTTTTTTGGGGGGTTATTGCCTCTAGGTCATTCAGGACCAATCTTTTAAAGGTCTCCACATAGTGATTGGAGGGCAGGGAAGGGTTAAAAAGGGACTTATTATGTAGTCCACTATCAACCCCCACCTGCCTTTCCACTACCTTACCAACATCTGTACCCCTTACACCCAGTAAATATTTTTTGAGATTAATTTTCCTCACATATTTATGGATGTCCATATAGACCGAAAATTTATTGATCGGCCTTTTCAACGCACATTTTAAACCTGCATTTAGTATATTGGTCTCCTTTTTAGAGAGTTCCATCTGGGCTAGGTTATGAATACCACCTACTCGCTCAGTCATTTGTGTCAATAGGCGGAGGGGGTTAATCTGCCAGCCTCCCCCATTGTAAAAGCAGTGGCGCCGTGCTGTGTGGTCACGCCCTCAGACGAAGTGATGACGAAACGCGTCAGTGCGTGATCACCCGGCTGTCAGTCTGCGCCAACTGAGAGAGCTCTGAGCCCAGGAATGCCGCCGTATGTGTGAGTGGTGAGACGGAGCTGTGTATCAGTTGGAGACATTTTTATTGCTTGTATTGATTTTAAACATGTGTAAGTGTACATCTGTAGGGGGGATCTTGTGTATGGTTTAATACCCAATAAATATCATTGGATCATGCACTATGTGAGCGCTTTTTTCAAGGTTGGTTCCAACAACGTTACATCTGCAGTCTCCCATACACTTTAAGATCGGATGTGATACGATTGGATGCTGGAGTTTGGAGATTATTACTGAGACCTTAAGGTCATTGTTATACTTGCCTCTAGTGAGTGTTTCCATATAGGGGGGTCTGTCCTCCCATTTTTTGCTCACGTGGTGTGGTGGTGGATAACATTGGAACAGGATCCTGCCCCTAACGGGGATCACTTCAGTTCACATTTTGGACTCTTCATTGGGAGTCACAACCTAGCGCTGCTTGCACTTTACTGGGATTTTAAAGTTATATGGACTTTTAATATTAAGGTGCTATACATTATGGATTTCTTGAATTTAGGCGGCTGCTAATTTACATTTAAAAGTGAAATTTCTTCATTTTTTATTTTATTTTTTTGTATTAGCGGAGTGTTTCATCCTGAGCGTTGATTTGAACATTTGTTTCCAGATTGTTGGGCATCCAATTGTTCTATTTGTAAGAATACTTAGAATTATGTCCCAAAACACATTCTGCAACTCCTCCTGAGGAAGGAAATACCACATATGTTTGACTTTTTCACAGCCTAATCACACAGAGGGGCCCAACATCCAAGAAGCACCTTAACCACTTCAAGTCTGGGCAAATCCTGACATTCCTTTCCTACATGTAAAAATACATAATATTTTGCTAGAAAACAACTAACTTCAGATAGTTCTAATAAGCTTTAACAAAAAAAAAAATAAAGCTGATTTCTGTGCAGACTTGCAACAGATTTTCCACTCTCTAGTTTTAGTAAATCAACCCCTAAGTGTTGCTCAACTAAAATAAAATATGCAAATTAAACCAAAACCTTCACCCAATAAATACGTGCGTGAATTAGTGTAAATATTCAAATAAAGTACAATTGTGGAAGTTCAAATTCATCATTCAAAAATGTATATAAATTCATACAAAATACATCAATCAAAAATAATTCATAGAGGTGTAACTGTTCATCAATGAGAAAAACAAAATGTAAAAAATCAAAAGCGTTCATAAAAGTGTAAAAACAATGTGCAAAAAAAGTGAAAAAAAGACTGTTTCTGATAACCATACAAAAAAACTGAAAAAAAAAGGCAAAAAGTGCTTAAAGCATGAGGTTAATTTACTAAAGGCAAATATACTGTGCACTGCAACTACACTGCAAATGCGCATCAAGTGCATTTGCTCTAGATCTAAAGGGAAGCTCTGAAATGAGGGGAAGCTCTGCTGCTCCGATCGTGCACAAGCAAAAATGCTGTTTTTTTATTTTCCTTGAATGTGATTGAGTATTATTTGCTAAGTGAAGTTTTACCGTATTTACTAAGTTTTGGACCAAGTGCACTTGCAGTGCACAGTGTATTTGCCTTTAGTGAATCAACCCCATAGTGTGATATATACTGTATGCGCACAAAAAGAAAAGGAATATACAGTATGCACCCAGTGTCCTCCACCTTTGCAGGGAATTGGGTACTCACCCAAACAAAAGTATATATAAAACTTTGGGTGGCATTCACAGTTCAATCCAAATCTGATTCAATTGTTCCCAATCTGATTTCAAATAATAAATATAGGATTCTTCTTGTCATCAATCCAGATTAGTCATAAACTGCTGCTCCATGACATTCGTCATAAAGGAATAGAGGAAGGGTGCCACATCTCATAAAACCAAAAAATAATTTATTGAAGAAACAATGAAAATGCACTTACATTCTCTTGTGTCATTCCTGACACTGGGATTAAACACTCATTTAATAAAACACCACCCAGGCTCCAGCCATGTGCTCAGGCTGTGAGTGGGGCAAGTTTGTGTAGGATGACATCACTTACTGGCTTCACCCTATGCATTTTGACGAATGTCATCGTCATGTTTATCAGTAAGAGGTTTTTTCACTTTTTTCACACTGTTTTTACATTTTTATGAACTCTTTTGATTGATATATTTTTTTTTTATTGACAAACTCTTATACTTCTATGAACTCTTTTAATTGATGTATTTTTATGAATTTATGTACATTTTTGATTGATGAATCTGGACTATCACATATATTTATTAGTTTAGCATTTGCACTTTATTTTGTTCTGAACTATTGTACTTTATTTGAATAATCACACTAATTCATTCACTCATTTTTTTGGGTGAAGGTTTTGGTTTAATTTGCATATTTTATTTTAGATGAGCAACACTTTGTTTTGCCCAATAAAGGTTGAGCATGGTTGTTGTGGTATATATTGTCATTATCCTATAGGGTTATTACAACTGCTGCTACTTTTTTTGCACACAAACACAATAAAATACCAAATTTGGTAAAATATAAAACATGATGTTACGCTGAGTAAATAGATACCAAAAATGTCATGCTTTAAAATTGTGTCTACCTGTGGAATGAGGCCAAACTATGGTAGCTAAAAATCCCCATAGGTGACACTTCACAAACCTTACAGGCTACCAGTTTAGGGTTACACAGGAGTTCTGGAGCTAGCATAATTGCTCTCACTCTGCTGTTCATGGGGATATCTCACATGTGTGGTGCAATCACCATTTATTAGCAGCTGCTCTCTCATAAAGCCAAAGGTTCTACTATTTAAGCGCACTCCCGCCTGTTGTTCTGCGCAAAATGCGTAAGGATGGTCCATTATGGAGACTTTACATTTTCCAGGACCTAGGAAAAAGAGAGACTATCACTATAGTGAAAAAGTCAAACCATTTTTTAAATTTTTTTAAATTACATAAATACGTGTTTATATTTTCACCAAATGAGGACGCAGGTATAAAGAGTAAGAACAAGCATGGTACCATTGTCCTTGAAAATATGCTCCAAAACCAACACCCCCAGATACATCTGTGAAAAATTCAGCTGGTTTAAAGACTGTCACATGGACTTACCATTGTACCAAGGAACAGTCGCCAAACTTTGAGGTCCAACTGCCCTTCACTAATAATACATATAAAATTTTGAGGTCTGTTGATGCCCGATCTCAAAAAGGCCAACTGCCTACAAAATCTTCTACCCATTGGCATATATCTACAAGCAAATTACATTTTCCTTCTAAGGGCTGAAAAGATCTTAAAGTCATCTTTTTTGCTTCAAACACTATTGCAAATTTTTTAGATAAGCATGTAAGTTTTGCAGCTGGCATACCATATGAAAAGAATCAACCTCAGTGGCAAGAAATTTGATCCCTCTTAATTTTTTAATGGGCAAAGGGGACATCAAACAACTCAAAAACTAAGCACAATGTTTGTAGGATGTGGAGAAAAGGGTAAGCACCAATCCATATACCAGGCTTCTTAATACTTGCAACCTAAAAGAGGCAAGCTGTTTGAATGCACTGGTAAAAGGCAACATGCTGATTCTGTGTCCACCTGATCCCTTAGTGCTCCTTATCAAGTGGATATCTTCATCAATAGACATATATTGTACAGTAGAGAGCTCAGAAGTGATATCATCATTTATCGATGAGCCTCTAGGGTATGACAAATAGTGAATCATTCAGAGCTTACCCGGCTCTTTCTTGGGCACAACACCTAAAGAAGAAACCCTAACATTACTACAAGGAGGAATAGGAAAAGGGCCTGCTATCCTGCCCAGTGAGACTTCCTTCTGGAACTTCTCCTTGACAACATCAAGGTATTCAATACCAAACACAAATTAGAGCATTAATCGCCCCCACACATTGACTGACCTGGAATATGAAATCCTTCAGAAAAACTGTGATAAAGCCGATCAGCTGTTACCCTATTGTGATATTCATTTTAGCAAGGCAGCATTTTAGGGACACTCACTGGTGTACTTTGCTTTTCCAGCTGCATCGCTACTTCTCTGTCCAATCTCGGGCTGTGCGCCCTTGAAACAATGATAAAATGGGTGATTGTCTTCCCCACATGTGGAATATTAATGCCTGAAATGGCAGTTCTCCCTCCACTTACAGTCCCCATCATTTAAGAGCCAGCAAACTCCTTTTTTTGTGCAAGGCTGTTGATTCAGTCCCTGAACCGCCAGCTGCTGACTGAAATAATGTGGAAGAAGCTATCAAAGCTGTTCAGCCACCAGCAGCTACTCCATGAGTAGTTTTTGGAGCCACCATCAATCGGATCCATAAGGCAATGTCTTTATGATTTCAACTCAGGGATGAACATACAGACATCTGCTGATGAAACTGTTCCTCATAGTAGAGCCATGCTTTTCCCCGATACATCCAATATGCCTCAAGTATTAAGTCTAAATAAATTCAGATTCATATTAAGAATACTGTATTCATCCCAAAGGGAAATTATTACGATACAGTTATGTTCAATAAAGGCAACACAAGATCACAATAAGGAATGGAATAAGACACAATTACATAATACAATTACCAATACCAGCAATTAGTACCAAGTAAAATGAATTAAAACAATACTCTAATAAACCATTCAATACAACACAGAATAAATAAAACAGATTGAAAAATAACAGAAAATCAAACTGCCAAAATGCAAATAGTTCATCACTTTCTTTAGCATTACCCAAAATAATAATGAACTTAACACCAACATACTATAAAAACTACATAAAAATTCTAGATCATAAACCAGATTAAATCCTCACATCCAGCACTCACAGAGAAGAATTATATAATTTGATGGCCAATCTGTCACTGATGATACTCCACAGACTGGCCAGTGCATTATGGAGTAGGTGGGAGGAGTTGTCCAAAATGGAATCCTACTCCAATCCAACAACATCACTGACTTAAAAGAACAAGCCTGAACATTGTTCTGGTGATTTTTCATCAATAATGCTCCCCAGGATTGCAAAAGCCTGTCACCAGTTGTAAAATGTGTGTGAAATTAGACGAGATGTACGTCTATCCTCATCCTCCTTCTTCCTTCTGCTGTTTACCATTTTCTCATTTTTTTAGTTGAATAGTGCTCCAATGACAAAAGGTAAAAACATCCACGTACTCTCTGTTCTCCCTAAGCTCTTTCTTTACACACACAAAGGACCCTCTAAACACACATACAGTATGTGTGACATCTGATATTTGCACTTTATTTCCTACATCACCTTCTTTAACATCATGATTGCCATTTCTACAGTACCTGTGTTGCCAGCAGTAGGTGCCATCACACCCCTTTCTGTTGATGTAGACCCTGGTGAAGCCACGCTAGTATTTACTCTCTATATTTTACTGCCTGCTCATGGTATTTAAAAGAGGACCCTTCACTGGTGAAGCAACCCACACTGCTTCAGAGCCTCCACCACCCCCATAAGAACCTGCCTATAATTGCCCGCAAGGTGGATAAAATTGCCTCAATATCAACACTAACTAAGCCGTACCCTTGCCCTGTGGCAGCCCCCCCTGATTCATCTAAAATAGGTAAATTAACTTGCTCCCCGGGCCACACTGCCTGCTGACTGGTGCCGAGCTCAAGAATAACTTCTCCCTGCAACACAGGGTAGCAAATTTTAAGGCTTACTTGAAGACACACCACAGGCAGCCAGTTGTGGCACTGTTGTTCCTGACTCCAGCAATGATCCCTAAAGCAATGCTTCTCAGGAGGTCTCCTGACTAGCGCTGCCTGCAAAGGAACTGGAGGGTGTTTGGCCTGATGGCCTGATGGATCCAGTCACAGTGGGGCTGATAAGCCAGTTATAGAAGAGAAATTGGCCGCACACCACCAGGAGCTTGAACAAAGTAAGATCCTTTATTCATATATGCCAAACATAGACAGAGTACAACAGGATAATAGGTAGATGTGTTTCACATGAACCCAACATACTTGTTCACTGCACTGTAGTGAACAAGCACATTGGGTTTGTGTGAAACACATCTATCTATTATTCTGTTGTACCCTGTCTATGTTTGGCATATGTGAATAAAAGATCTTACTGTGTTCAAGCTCCTGGTGATGATTTGTCTTCTAAATCTGTAACTGCACAGTGGTGAGCCGGGGCTGGCACCTACACTGGATAGTTGACCATTTATTCATCTGAGTGGTGTATACACTCTTTGACGCTGACAAGACAGTGACAGAATTGGGACTTCTGTCTTACTCAGGGACCTTGATCTGTAGTCAGGAAAGGAAACAAAAGAGAGGAGACACCCCCAACACACCCTTCAGCCTGAACAGACACACTAACCTCAACACCTGGGGTTAAATGCAGACCACCAGACTGCAGTCTATCACCCTCTCTGTCCAAATTGCTGCAAGGATCTGCAGCACTGTTCCACCCTGGGCATGCCATATACACTTCAGCAAACATTTCCAGCTTTCTCACTGAAGAAGAAACTATTACAGGTGCTGCAGGGGTTAACAAAGCTTATAGCCCTCTCAGCAACTTTCCTGCCCTGGCTGAAGCCATAGACCTATACCTCATGGGGCAGCCCTCTGCCTCTCCTATGAGCCTGGCTATATCTTGCAGAAACTTCCAAGTTCTAAGAGCCCTTTCACACTGGAGCAGGAAGGGCATTAGTAGTAAAGCGCCACTAGTTTTAGCTGTGCCTTACTGCTGTTATAGCGGTACTTTGGTGGTGGGATGCTTTTAACCCCAAAGAAGGGGTTAAAAAGGGGTTAAAGGCGCTGGGGTGTGACGCTTCCAAAGTGGTTTTCATACGTTTCGAAAGAGCTGCCCATTAATTTCAATGGGCAGGGGCGGTGGAGGAGCAGTGTATACACGGCTCGCAAACTGCCACAAAAATTCTGCTTGCGGGACTTTTTCTAACACCCTGCAAGTGCACTGCCCCACTGTAAAACCTTAGCGATGTATTCGCTAACTGCCTCAGTCAATGAGTCATTTTTTGTTAAATCCCCCAATCACCCAGGGTACCCAAGGGATATATAGTAGATTTTCTATTATGTAATGTATATAAATTTAGTTTACATGCAAATAGGTAGAAATCTTTTACCACCTCAACGGTGCTACCCCCCATGTGTTGGGCAGAAGGACACACCCCTACTAAGTAGGGATAATTGTGCCTCTGACAAATCCATGCTGGATAAATTGATTACATTTAGTTTCTCCTCTCCTCCCTGTTGTAGGCAAAATTCTCCAGTCCTTTTTGGGAAGGGGGTATGTAGTCCCTGTTGTATCATGCGGACCTGGGTGTGCACATTTCCTATGTTGGGGACCCCTGTGACCCCCACCGGTTCCTGATCTATGGTCCCTCCTCTTTCTGCGCCTTCTGGGTGTGGTCCCCTATTTTTTGGCAAAGATGTCTGCTCTCCGTGTGTTGGCCTCTCTCCACATTGAATGCCCTTTGGCCGGGTGGTTGATGCCCCTTATATTTAATGATAGACATTTAAGATTCATTTGTGGCTATGGAAGTAAGGTTTGAGAGTGTGATGCGGTACTCACAGTTGTGTTGGAGCCTGCTTAATTTAGATATTAAAATCTATGTAAAGACTAATTCAACCAGACCAAATGTGTTTCACCAAGGGGAGGCTGGCATCTGATGTGACCTGGAGAGTTCTTAATATGCTTCGGACTGAAAAAGAGTTTGATAGAATACATTGGGCACATACTGGTATGTCTCAAGTTATTACTAAGTTTGTTTTCCAAAGCAACATACTCCCAGCCATCCTAGCTTAATATTGTTACCCAACTTAGGTCTACACATCCAATAACCTATCAAAACCCTTTTGTATTACTAATAGTACCCCACAAAGATGCTCCTTTTCTGCTTCTATTTTTGATCTTATCGAACTCCTTGCAGAGTCTATTCACTCCCATCCGAAGATCTCTGGCATTGTACTCCAACATAGAAAAATAATAAATAAATAAAATCAATCTCTTTGATGATGATGTTATTTTTCTTCTAATAAATCCGGCTGTATCTCTATTCCATGCATATCAGATACTGACCACCTTTAGCATACTGTCCTATTATAAAATAAATTTTTCTAAATCATTAATCTTGGATTTGGGTGTTGATCAGCGAACTAAATGGTCTCTGCAAAGACATTTCCTTACATGTGAAGTGTTAAAGGGATTCCTTATTTGGGCATTACCCTCACCTCTAAAACGAAATCGCTAGCAGATTCTAACTATAAGCAACTTATTAATAAAGTGACCAAGGAAACTGACCATTCAACCAAATTCATGCTGTCCTGGTCAGGGAGCATATTTTAAAATTCTTCTCTTACCTCAAATGTTGCACTTATTCAGAATCTTACCTATCCCTGTTGAATCTTGCCATATCCAATCTTTAAATTCCTTACTTAAAAAGTTTATTTGGAAAAAAAAACTAGGAGTTCTTATGCACAACCTGTTAAGCATAGAAACTTTGGGGGAATGGGCTTTGTAGATATTCAAGATTGTCATGTAGCAGTGTAACATGACCTGAATATGGGTTTGACCTTGAATATTGGTGTAGTCCATCTACTGACGTCTTATAGCCAGCAATTGAATGCACTTTAGTATCCATTTCATATCTTCACATCTTGTCTTGCTGTTAGTTTACTTGTGGTGATCCTTAGCACTTAAAACATTTCCCTCACCAATACAGGCTTCTATTTTAGCATGGAGGGCCATCTGTTCTGTTTCCGTAGATGATACCCATTGTGTTCTACTCCAGACTCCTATTCATGTGTTTGAGACACGCAATCTGCAAATCTCAATAAAATCATGGCTACATAAAAGTATTACTGTAGTTGATAATTTGTACAATTATCACACCCTAAAAACCTAAAGATTTTAACAGGGCAACATACCCTACTAGCCACAGAGCTTTACACATACCTGAGCAATGCTTACTTTCTTTGTGCATATACACCTCCTTCTCTATATTCTATATTTATGACAAAGTGTGGAAATATTAAATGTTTCCAGCAGCTAAGCGCAACAACATCTTTTTATTTTCTAATATATTCTTGAACAAATTGGCCTTTGCTAAAACATAGCCCTTCTTTAAATGGGAGGCTGATCTGTCCACAAACCATTGTGTTGAACATTGGGAACTAGCACAAAAATTATGCTTAGATGGTATGTTACCCTGTTTCGTTTGTCCCAATTCTTCTTCTTTCACTCTCCTCCTCTGATTAGATTGTCAATTTATTGCATATTTTATGGAGTTATAAAAACTTGACCAGTTTCTGGTCTTTCCCAAATAGTCCCTATCTTACACTTGGAAATTGATAACTTCCTGGTCTCATATCCCACAGCAGTTACACACATCCTACTAGCTGCAAGGATAACCATTACCCGACATTGGAAGCAATGACTGGCTTCTAACATATCCAAAACTGTTGTCATAATTAAGTCCCATTAGGTATATGAAATGATATTAGCCATTAGAAAGGATAATATTTCTGCTTTTGAAAAAACATGGAAACCTTGGACTGACTGAATTGTAAACTGATTAACCTGGGAATGTATTTTTCAGTGCATACTTTATTTTCATGAGCTCTGAATATCTTGTAATTCTGTATCGTATTGTTTATGTTTTTTTATTATCTTTACTTTTTATACTTCAACTCTGCCTTTAACAGATACCCTTTTGTACTACATTTTTATAAAACCAAAGTAAAAATCTATTGAAAAAAAAATGCTGATTTTGCAAGAATATTTCTGTTTCAATACAAGAGAGATTCTGACTTGCCCTCATTCTCTTATCTTGTATCATATGCTTCACAGAATTTTGCTGTGATGGGTTCTTCTCCCTGAGACATCAGAGGTTTATTAGAACCATGATGTCTTCCTGCCTTCCACTGAAGTTAATAAGGTACAAATTATAATGATTATGACAACTGAACTGGAAAGAGTGACATAATACATGTCTCTTACCTCACTGGAGGAACCAATCAATGGACATTAACTGGTCTCCCTCCATTCCACCTGCTGACACCCACCATGCTAGTCCTGGGCTCTGTTGCACCACCATACATAGTGGGGCAATTAGTGAGAAAGCTTCAGTGAGCTGTGGAAGTGATTGGGCAGCTTTACAGTCACTTGAATTATTTCCACATAAAAACCCATTATGAAAGCTAAAGCAGCCAAGAGAGCATTTAACATTTCTGTCTATTGGCTGCTGTTATAAACAGTGCTGGTAGTAAAGTGATTAAAATGCAATTTGACACAAAGCAGAGAACCTTAGATGGAATACAGATCACAAGTAAAACCTCCTCTACCAGAAGAGTCTTAATGGGCCTGGTTGTAAATAACTGTCATAAACCTGTTGTAGAACAATATAGAAAACAATACACATTTATAAGTCTGGTTGTATTTGAAATAAACATGATCTTTGATACTTCTCAAGCTCTCATCTCTACAGCAGTAATTGAGTTATGATCATAGACAGTGGTTTCCCCAATGTCAGGTAGACATCAAACTTGTCTATATTCTCCTCGCACATGTTCCTGGGAACAAGGCTCATCTGTAGTGGGTGCTGCAGCGACTACCCACTGGTTACTGGTCAACATCAAACACACCAATACTACAATGACCAGACAACTGATTGGACACAATAGAACTCCTAATGTTTATATGCATATGATTCATATTTGGCCTCCAATGAATTGTAATTTCAAATTGTGAAACCTAGTCAGATGAAAATATAGATTTAGTTAGGGTAATCATCATTAAGGGTGAATCCATTGAAACCTAATAAAATGCTTCAACACCACTTCAGCACACGTCTCAGATTCTTTTATTTGCTTTTATTTATCACATTGGACTTAATCTGCAAGCAAAGTTTTTTTCGCTTTTAGTCCCTTTAATTTCTAATGTTGCTTATTATCTGTGTTGCAATATGCTACATTCCTGTCAGAGTGTGGCAGGGAATGTTACTCAAAGGTCAGAATTGCAACATCGGATGCCCTGTGTGATGCATGTTTCTATTAAAACACACAGTAGTGGCCTGCTTCAGTGACAATCACCCTCAGCTTGCTAGTGCTTAATGTTCCAGAGCAAAAAAATCTCTGCACACATTGGAATCTGGGAGTGTAATCACAATAGAAATCACTGTGATGTGCCTAGAAAACGACAGTACCGCGCTGTGGACTAAATGTTAGGGTTAGAGATAAGCTACTGCCCCCACCATAAACATCTACCAAAGCAGATGTCAATAAATGTAAACATGTAATAAGAGTAGGTATGGCGCTGCTAATAAAGTACAATAAGTATTGTGCAAAGAAAAAATGCATTGATGAACAAAGTATCACAACAAATGGTGATATACCCTAAAAATGTGCAAAAACTGCAAATATGTATGCCAATTAATGGCAGCAATAGGCAATATAGCAATACAAGGAACTTTGCAAATGAGCAAATATAGTGCAAATAAACATAATACAATATAAACGATTAATAATTAAAAAACATCCTCAATAATTCATAAATATCAAATAACCTCTCAGTGTTCATATATGTAAAAATTTGTAAACCTAAATAAAAATATAAACAAAAATAAAACATTCCATATATAAATGATGTAAAATCCAATGGTGCCAGTAAACGTGATTAAAGATCAATAGAATTTCATTAAATGTGATTAAAAATCAAAAAAGTCTCTAAAAATAAGTGAAGTTCAGTGCTGCAATATCCACACAAATGAACAGTGTCCGTGTATCACTCATGCTCCCCCTTATGTGATTGCACTCACCAGCTAATAAAAAACCACCTCAAAGGGTAGAACACTTTCACAGTTGTAACACAGGTAATTCCACGGATATCTCACTCTCTTTGATGGTTAAGTCACATGGATATCATGTAGGGACAATAAAAGCCACCATAGTGTGATTCCGCAATTTATTTAATAGGTACTAAGGAAAAAATGCACTTACATCGAGGTACAGAGTAACAAACATTAAAATCAGGAAGTCTGGCGCTCCAAAATGTACCTAGTATCACTACTTTTAGATTCCAAAAATAGAAGAAAGAAGTGATGTCAAAATGCATGGACTTAGTAGGTGATCATCATGCACGTTATATATCCATTGAAATATCCCTGTTCTACATAAAACACACTAGGTGTTTTGTCTACATAATATAAACATTTTTGGAAAATCTGAATTACCAGCTTTTAGAAATGAGATATTATTCACTTAAGGGCAATTGAACAAGACAGCTTTTTATGAGTAAACGTGTTGAGTTATAACCACTGTAAAGACACAAGAAACAAGAGTTCAGAAGGATTAAAATATATAAGAAGTAACTGTGACATCCAGACTAAGTTTGCTCTGGAGATCTTTGCACAGTGGTTTGGTTTTTTTAGCTTTGTGCTGGAAAAAAAGAAAGTGTATGAGGCATCATTAAAAAATAAACATGTGAAAGATGATTTGCATTTCAGAATAGTAGACTCCTTTTAAAGAAACTTTCCATCTTCTCTTAAAAAGTAGTTAAAGGAATGCAGTTCATTATTAATGCTTCTTGGCTTTATTTAGCCCATAACTATCATTATATATTTATGAGCTAATCAGCAATTGGAAATGTCCCTGTAATGGTAACTGGAGCTTGGCATCCAAATAAAATGAACACCATTAATAAAGTATTGTGGTCATTGGGGTGGATCAAGTGTGCTAATAGCCTCACTAACAGCAATTAAGTCAATTAACCATTCAGACATATGCTGCTCAATTTCCTTCCTCAAACAGACCAATATATCTGTGAAATCTGTAGAGCTTATTTATGTTTTAAGGCAGCAATGAGTCAATAACCAGTTCACACAACACAAGGACATGATATACATATACAAGAAAATCCAATTTAAAACATTCCATTGGAACCTTGCTTTTACTGTTTAACATGCTTTCTGGGGAAAAATATATATGGCAAGAACCAAAAAATTCTTCAAGAATATGTTTATGAAGTTTATTTCATTAGCTCTTATTTCTAAATAGCCCAAAAAAAATTGAAAAAAGTTCCATTTGCCACATCTAAGACCTAAAATGAAGGTGTGTAATGACTATTCGATGTAACATTTTATAATATAGAGCACAGTAGGACAAAGATTAAAATATGGTTACACAACAATATAATAGTACACACTTGATTTAATAAAGAACTAGAGACTGTTCACTTAGTAAAGTGAGTGTTCACTGAGCTTAATAAAAAAAGAGGTGAAAATAAATAATCCAACCATGTACTAGCATGAAGTCATTTATTTATTTTTAATTTCCCTCACACTGTCCTTAGGTGTTTAAACTGAGGGCAGGTAAACCTTATTTGTTAACATTCACTTTACAAACTCTACTACTTAGTAAATCAGCCTCACTAAATACTATATAATATGTTACAATATAGCATCAAGGTGTGATACACTACTCCTAACCTAATGGGACATTGTTAGGGATCTCCTGCAACAACCCTTTCTGTGCATTATTTCCTTTTTGTAGTAGCACCTGGCAAGCTACTATTTTAACCACTTGCCGACCGCCAACCGAAGGTTGACGGCAACAAGGTGGTTCGATATCGCAAACTGCCGTCATATGACGGCGGCCGCGAGCATGAGCCGTGGGTGCGCCCGCGCTCCAGGCGCAGGCGCTTCAGCGCCATTCGTCACAGGACCGATCAATCTACAGGAAGTAAGCTCCACTTCCTCCCTGAAGCCCTTTTCGGTTTCAGCGAGGAAGGAGCATCAGAAACGTGAGTTGCACCAACACCACACAGACACCAGGTCACATAGGCACATTTAACCCCTTGATCGCCCCCTGATCGCCCCCAGTTAACCCTTTCACTCCCTGTCACCCCCTGTCACAGTGTCATATAGTTCAACGATTTGATTTTTACAGATCGCTATACTTGTGACCCTTGTGACACTAATCAATGTTAGGGTAGGTTACTAGTAGGCCTAGTTAGGTGAAAATACCCCCCCTTGCCCCCCCAATAAAGTTTTTAATCTCTTGATTGCCCCCTGTCACCTGTGATCACCGTATAAGTGTCACAGGTGACGCTAGCTAGCTAGCTAGTTTTTTTCCCATCTGATTACCCGCCGTGTATTATTTTATTTACCTTTTATAGGTTTTAACCCCCGATCGCCAGTTAGGCTTTAGTGTGTGTTAGGGTCAGCGTAAACGCCAGGCAGGGCCAGTTAATGAGGTACTCTGACACACACACACACAAACATTAGGTGTTAGATATTATTGTAGTATCTGATCAGATCAATATCTGCGATCTGATCAGATATATATTAGCGTCCCCACTAGTCTAGTGTTCTAAAAAATGCAGCATTAGCAGGATCAGCCCAGATAACTGCTAGCACCTGCATTTAGCCCCTCCGCCCAGCCCAGCCCACCCAAGTGCAGGATCAATAGACCGCTGTCACTTACAAAACACAGAACACATATCTGCAGCCTTTGCAGAGATCATGCCCAATCCCTGCAAATTCTGACAGTGAATTTGGTAGCATTTGAAGCAAGCTCTGACAACCAGGTGTGCTTTTTTGCCTGTGAGTCACGCTAGTGTAAGTTTCAAATTTAGAAAGTCCAAAATGTCTGGCTGAATGTACACTAGCGAAGAGGCCTACAATATGCTGAGCATGATAGATGAGAGCGATGGGGAAGTCTCACTGTCAGAATCAGGCTCAACATATGAACCTGTAGAAAGCAGCAGCACCCTAACAGATAGCTCTGATGACGGAGTTGTGGTCCCTGCTAGAGCCAGGTGTACCAGACCCTGCTCTGCTGTCGCTGATGTGCACGAACCGCAGGGCTCTCGTATGCAGCAGAGAGCTAGTACTAGCGCCGCTACCCATTCTGGTGACCTGGCAAGTACCAGCGGCCTAGTACCCCCTGGACGTAGATGAACCAGCACTGTAGTATCACGTGGTGACGTGGCGAGTCCCATAAGTGCAGTTCAAGCTGGTGTGGCTAGCACGAGTAATGTCCCACAGCCACGAAAAAAACAAACACAGGCCCGCAGAACCTATAGTACCTTTCCTGACGCGCTTGCAAACCCTGATTGGCAACCCCCCACTGATGCAGCGCCCGTACTTCCCCCATTCATATTGGTCCACTCGCCCAATTCACCATATGCCCGTGTTCTCTGCTTGCATGTCCAGGGCACGATACGAGCAGTTTTTGCGGTTCATGCACTTCAGTGACAATGAACTCAGTCGTCCACGGGGTGACCCTGAATTTGACCGGCTCTACAAAATTCGGCCCCTCGTAAACCACTTCAACCAGAAGTTTGCCGCACTTTTTATTCCCAACAAAGTTGTGTGCGTGGACGAGTCCCTGGGTAAATTTTCTGGCCGTCTTGCTTTCAAGCAGTACGTCCCCAGCAAGCGTGCCAGATATGGGGTCAAGATGTATAAGCTCTGTGACAGGGCCACAGGCTATACATGTAGTTTCCAGGTTTATGAGGGCAAAGATAGTCAGGTAGAGCCGGAAGGATGCCCAGACTACATAGGGAGCGCTGGCAAGATTGTGTAGAGCTTAGTGTCACCCTTATTCGGAAAGGGTTACCACTTGTACGTGGACAATTATTACACGAGCATGCCACTTTTTAGTCACTTGTTTGATCATTAGATTGGCGCACATGGCACCGTGCAACCTAATCATTATAAATTAAAAAAAAAAAAAATATGCGACAATACCTATTTTTATCATAGGGGATATTTAAAATCCCTGTGATAAAAATAAAAATGATAAAAAAAAGATGAAAGGGACAGTGTAAAAATAAAATATGAAAGCAAAATGAATAATTAAAAAAAAAATGCACCTTTGCCCCTATGCACGCGCGCAAAGATGGACACAAGCGTCAGTCTCGTGTAGTATGTAAACAACAATTTCACCATGCATGTGAGGTATCAACGTGAACATCAGATTGAGGGCAGTAATTCTAGCAGTAGACCTCCTCTGCAGATCTGAAGTGGTAACCTGTAAAGGCTTTTTAAGGCTTTTAAAAATGTATATAGTTTGTCGCCGCTTCGCGGGTGTGCATCATTTTTAAAGCATGTCATGTTTGGTGTCTATGCACTCGGCATGAGATCAACTTTTATACTTTACCAAAAATTTGGGCAAAATAGTGTGTTTTTGTGCATTAAAATTCAAAAAAGTTTTTTTTTCCCCCAAAAATTGCGTTTGAAAAATTGCTGCGCAAATACTTTCTCAAAAAAAAAATGTAACACCCACTATTTTAATCTGTGTTTGGGGGTCCAAAGTAATTTTTCAGCAAAAAAAAGTATTTTTTTCATGTAAACAAAAAGTGTCAGAAAAGACTTGGTGGATCAAGTGGTTAAAATGTTGGGCATTTTAACCACTTGATCCACCAAGTCTTTTCTGACACTTTTTGTTTACATGAAAAAAATACTTTTTTTTGCTGAAAAATTTCAGGACAGTTCAACCCCCCCCCCCCCCAAATGACACCATTTTGGAAAGTAGACACCCCAAGCTATTTTCTGAGAGGCCTGTTGAGTCCATGGAATATTTGATTTTTTTGTCATTAGTGATTGAAAAAAATACAAAAAAAAATAAATACACAAAGTTGTCACTGAAATTATATATTGCTCACCCATGCAATGGGTATGTGTGGAATTACACCCCAAAATACATTCTGCTGCTTCTCCTGAGTACAGGGATACCCCATGTGTGAGACTTTTTGTAAGTCTATCCGCGTACGGGACCCCGAAAACCAATCACCTCCTTCAGGATTTCTAAGGGCAAACATGTATGCCTTCACCCCACACTACCTATCCAGGTTTCGGAGGTCATGAAATGCCCAAAAAAAACCCCAAATGACCCCATTTTGGAAAGTAGACACCCCAAGCTATCTGCTGAGAGGCATGTTGAGTCCATGGAATATGTTATATTTTGCCACAAGTTTCCGGGAAATTACAATTTTTATTTACTTTTTTTTTTTTACACAAAGTTGTCACTGAAATGTTATATTGCTCACACATGCCATGGGTATGCGTGGAATTACACCCCAAAATTCATTCTAATGCTTCTCCTGAGTACGGGGATACCCCATGTGTGAGACTTTTTGGGAGCCTATCGGCGTACGAGACCCTGAAAACCAATCACCGCCTTCAGGCTTTCTAAGGGCATAAAATGGTGATTTTACTCCTCAGTACCCATCACGGTTTTGGAGGCCCTGAAATGTCAAGATAGTACAAAACCCCCCAAATGATCCATTTTGGAAAGTAGACTCCCCAAGCTATTTGCTAAGAGGCATGGTGCGTATTTTGCAGCTCTCATTTGTTTTGGAAAATGAAGAAATAAACTAATTTTTTTTTTCTTACTGTTTTCAAATTTCAAAACTTTGTGACAAAATGTGAGATCTGCAAAATACTCAAAATGCTTCTCAGAAAATAGCTTGGAGTGTCTACTTTCCAAAATGGGGTCATTTGGGGGGGGGGGGGGGGGGTTGTGCTATCTGGGCATTCCATGGCCTCCAAAACTGTGATAGGGAGTGAGGAGTAAAATCACTTTTTTACGCCCTTAGAAAGCCTGAAGGCGGTGATTGGTTTTCGGGGTCCTGTACACGGCTAGACTGCCAGAAAGTCTCACATATGTGATATCCCTGTATTCAGAAGAAGCAGCAGAATGTATTTTGGGGTCTAATTTCACATATACCCATGGCATGTTCAAGTAACTTATCATTTAGTGAGAACTTTGTGAAAAAAAAAATGTAATTTCCCTGAAACTTGTGGCAATATATAAAACATTCCATGGACTCAACATGCCTCTCAGCAGATAGCTTGGGGTGTCTACTTTCCAAAATGTGGTCATTTGGGGGGGGGGGGTTGTGCTATCTGGACATTCCATGGCCTCCAAAACTGAGATAGATAGGGTGGGGTGAAGGCATAAATTTTTGCCCTTAGAAATCCTGAAGGAGGTGATTGGTTTTCGGGGTCCCGTACGCTGATAGGCTCCCAATAAGTCTCACACATGTGGTATCCCCATACTCAGGAGAAGCAGCAGAATGTATTTTTGGGTGTAATTCCACATATACCCATGGCATGTGTGAGCAATATATCATTTCAGTAACAACTTTGTGTACATTTTTTGGTAATTTTTCAATCACTTATGACAAAAAAAATAAAGTATTCACTGTCCTCAACATGCCTCTCAGCAAATTCCTTTGGGTGTCTACTTTCCAAAATGGGGTCATTTGGGGGGGGGGGTGTACTGCCCCTCCATTTTAGCACCTGAAGAAATTAGATAGACAGTCATAAAATAAAAGCTGTGGAAATTCCAGAAAATGTACCCTAGTTTGTAGACGCTATAACTTTTGCGCAATGCAATAAATATACGCCAATTGGCTTTTTTTTTACCCGAGACATGTAGCTGAATGCATTTTGGCAAAAATTTATGACTAAAATTTTGTTTATTGTATTTTTGTAATAACATAAATTTGAAAATATTTTTTTCAAAATTTCCATTCCTTTTTTGTTTATATCGCAAAAAATAAAAAGCACAGTGGTGAACGAATACCACCAAAAGAAAGCTCTATTTGTGGGAAAAAAGGACGCAAATTTCATTTGGGTACTGCATTGCATGACCGCGCAATTACCATTTGAAGCGGCACAGTGCCAAATTGAAAAAAGTGCTCCGGTCCTAAAGCTGGAAATCCGGGGCTGAAGTGGTTAAAATATAAAAGAAATGTGAGAATCCTAAAAAAAAAAAATCCATACTCACCTATTTACTGCAGCATTGGTCAGATGCTGCAGCTGTCCCCTGCTCACATAACCACTAAGTTCTCGGCTTTAGCCAACTGTCAGCTGATTCTGGGTCACAGAAGTGCAAAAGTCAGTGCACTTATGTGCCCTACAAAGGAAGAATGAAAATGTGACTTTTGAATAAATATTTTTTTCCATTAATATTTCATTATACTTACATATCTATTCATAACATACAGCATATTTGCAAATCTTCACCCCAATAAACACAGATCCTCAAGTTCACCTGAGTAACTTGTAATTTATTCTCATTAATGTAATTAATTCTCATTTCATTTACTAACTACCCTTCATAAATCCTAACTTAAAAACATATTCCATGAGTGTGCATGTGCGGAGCGCCTGGAATGGTCGTTTAGTTCCAGGGCTCCGTTCTTCCCCGGCCATCCAGACCTCCAGCAGCCAGAACCAGAGCACGGACCCCCTCCGCTACGCTCCTTGGGGGAGAGCAGGACCCGAGGGTCTCGCAGGAAACGCGGCGGATCGGTCCGCGAAGCTGGAGCACCAGCGCCCGGCCACATTTTCACGCGAGGCCGTGGCTTGGGCCTTCACAAACTCTCCTGTATCTCGCGGTTGGTGGCCGGCATCAGTGGATCAGAGGGGGGGCCCTGTGATCACCCCCCATGGCACATTCTAAGCCAGAGGTCTCCCCTGGAGAGACAGGGGACACTTATATTCTTAAGGGAGCCTTCACCAGACTCAGTCCTCCATGCCAGGCCATACATAAGGCCTAAAAAGATGCAAGGAGCACAGCACGCGTGCTCCTACAGCAGCGCTTCCAAATGACCATATAAGCACTCAAAGAGAAATAAACTTCTTTGATTACAGTTCTGTTCACTTGTGGATGTCCGACCCTCCACCAAAAAAAAGTAGTAGTAGCACCACGTGTGAGTAATCAGGATTCCCCTTATGGGGATGCACTCACCAGAACCTGGTAAGTTAATCGCATTGGAATCCCAACGTTTTACAGATGTCCATATGAGGTGATCTCTCAATCCACTTCTAAGGCAATCCGATCCTTTCCTCTGATATACTCCTCATTGAATCAGATGGATATATGTAGACAAGAAGGGAGTGGGGACACTCTCATAGCGTAAAACAGTTTTTATTATATCTGATTAAAATGTTTAAAAAACACACTCACATGGTAGAAGGAATCAACCCTCACATCTCAAATGCCGCCTCACACTATTTGTCCATAGTAGCGGTTCGGTACCCGCCCGTTCCACTACCAAGAGCTTTCATGTAAGACCCGGCAGGTAACTTCCGCTGTTGCGTCGCTCGGCCCGGCCCTGACGCGTTTCGTCACATCCGACTTCGTCTGAGGGCGTGGCCGAGCGGCGCGACGCAACATTATTTATAGCAGAAACAGGAGAGTTGAGAAACCGCCCCTGATCTCCGCGTACACCCGTCTCCAGGCAACGCATTACCCCGTATAGAGCGGCTACTATCTATAAGCGTACGAGTCAATCGCTTAGTATACCTCTAATTGCTTTTTAATTTCACTTCAAAATAGCCTTAAAGTTAATTGTGCCCATATTTAATTGTCTATATTGGGCAAACGGCCAACCATAACCGTGTTTTGAATTGTCCATCACGGATTGAATTACACAGAGATGTAAATGCCGCATGAGGGAATACCTGGGATCAATTCAAACCGCTGCCTAGAGTCAGATGACAGCCTCATAGACGGTTTCTCTTGTATACCTCTAAATGCACCACTTATACACGGGACATATATCACCAGAGATAGTTCCTATAATCACATGATATTCAATCAATGGCAATCCCCTAAGTACATCTAGATTAATACATTAACTATCTGAGGTGAAAAAGCTATTTTGAAAATCACATAAATTATACATTAAATTAAAATAAACTTGTAAATGATGCTCACCTAACAACCTTAGTGGTTGTACCAGGAAATTACACATGAATGTAGGATTCTAGACTTTTTTAATATTTATAACCGTGTCTATTCCTATATTAATAATCATTGATAAAACAATTGATGTCAAGCTCGACATTCAAGCCTTTGGGCGTAAGTGAGTCCGTCAGAAATATCCAGCGGGTCTCGCGCTTGGAGAGGTCCCGTACCTGATTGGAACCCCTCCAAGGCGAGACTACGTGTTCAACACCCCAAAATTTCAGTCCCAAAGGGTCACGATTATGCTCCTGTAAAAAATGTAAGGATACATTGTGGTCCCTAAAACCCAATTTGATATTTACAATGTGTTCTGCTATCCTTACCCTAAGGGGGCGCTTGGTTCTACCTATGTACAGGAGCCCACAAGGACACGTTAGTGCATATACCACATGCGTTGTATTACATGTGATGAAGTCTTTGATCTTAAATTCAACTCCATTCGCTCCAGATACAAAGGACTTCAAACCTCTCATGGGGGTCCTCACTTCTCTACATGCCCTGCATTTCCGACAGGAATAAAATCCTGTTTGGTCCCAGAAAGTACCCGGCTTTGTGGGGGGGTCCAGAACCTTCCGTACGACTCTGTCCCCTATGTTTGTGCCCTTCCGATATATAAATCGAGGTCTTTGTGGTAAGGCTGGGCCTAACACCATGTCCATCTGCAACACATGCCAATGTTTTTTGAAAATGGCCTCAACCTGTTGGTGTTGTTCATGATACCCAGTGATGAAGCCATATTCGTGTGAATTACTCCGAGATGGATTATGAGTGCACTCAGACAGTAGAGTTTCCCTTGGGACCTCAGCAACCTCCTGTATCACTGCCTCCAGGTGTTCTCTTTTATATCCCTTCTCCTCAAAGCGATCCCTCAGTATCTGTGCTTTTTCTCTATAACTGTTCAGATCTGAGCAGTTCCTCCTAATACGAGACATTTGCCCCTTGGGGATATTTTTTAACCACAAAGGGTGGTGTCCACTAAACCAGGGTAAAAAACTATTTCTATCGGTAGGCTTGAAGTATACACTGGTGGTCAAAATGTCTCCAGACCTACCGACAGTTACATCCAAAAAGTGAATCTCGTCTTTACTGAACTGACTGGTAAGTACAATGTGGTTGGTGTTATTATTCAGAAATTGGATGTAATCTGTAAGGGACGTCTCAGAACCACTCCAAATGAAGAACAGATCGTCTATGTAACGAACATAGAACAACAGTTCTTTTCTTCGGTTCGCATAGACAAATCTGTCCTCCCATTCGCCCATAAAGAGGTTTGCAATGCTCGGGGCAAATTTTGCCCCCATTGCAACGCCCCTCCTCTGATTGTAAAAAGATCCATTAAACCAAAAGAAATTGTGAGTCAAACAAAAGTCCAGACAATTTCTGATAAAGATCTTCTGGTTCAGGGGAAGATCCTCCCTCTGACTGAAAGCCCAATTTAATGCCAACAACGCATCATCGTGTTGGATGATGGTGTAGAGCGAGGATACATCCGCCGTCACCAGAAATATCTCCGAATGGTCTTTTAGGGATATTTGGTTCAACTTCTGTAAGAAGTTCTTTGTGTCTTTCAAGAATGATTTGATGGTTACCACACTTCCTTGGAGAAATTTATCCACGTATTCTCCAACTCTTGAGGACACAGAGCCAATTCCGTTTACAATGGGGCGGGCTGGGGGATTGAGTGGATCTTTATGGATTTTAGGAAGAGTATATATAGTAGGGATCCGTGCACAGGTAGGAACCAAATACCTCTTCTCCTTTTTTGTCAGTACTCCTGACCTGGAACCTCCTTCCACCAGGATTTCCAAATCCTTTTTATATTGAATACTGGGATCTTTTGTTAGTGGCATATATGTGTCAGTATCTTGCAACATCCCCATTAATTGTGTGACATAAAATTCTTTGTTAAGTATGACCACACCGCCCCCCTTATCAGCAGGTCTTATAATGATATCTTTGCGTTCTTCCAGGGAGCGTATGCCATTTTCTATATGGAAAGGAGTCACCCCTTTCCTAGGGCTAATTTGTTGTAAGTCCCTTAAAACCAACCCTTTAAAGACATCCAAGTGATGTGAACCACTCTGCATTGGGTTAAAGAGGGATTTATTCTTTAAACCGCTATTAATTACTCCAGTTTCAACATTCCCAGTGGGTGCAGGTTGGGAGGTTTTGTTGAGAAAAAACCTTTTTATGTTTAAGGATCTCATATATTTATGAACATCCACAAACACCCCAAACTTATCAATGGGTCTTTTCAGACCACATTTTAAGCCCAAGTTCAGGATGTTAGTCTCTTTCGGAGTAAGTTGTACATTAGCTAAATTATAAATCCCTCCTAATGTCCTTCCAGCTTTCTTTTTTTGGGATCTCTTCCCCGCCCTGCACCCTCTCCTTCCCTTATTTCCAGTGGGGGACCCTGATCTCTCCTCTGTTCTTGGGGGTTGTGGGCTCTGGGTGTTGTTGGAGCAGGTGAGTACAGATTCCCGTATGGGGTTTGTTGGGTTGGATACCCTCTCCCGGATGGGCCCCTTCTGTGGGGTCGTCCCCTCCCTCGCACTGGTCTGCCCCTCCCCCTCCCTAAAAAATGATTGGAGGGATGAGGGGCAGTATAGTACGGTTCTCTATAGTGTTCCAACACACTATACCTATTTTGGGTTCCCGTTTCCTGGGTATTGGAGTACCCACCCGGATACTGGGAAGCCCTGGGTTGGTTATAATGCTGCTGCTGCCCATTTGTTGATGTTCCAGCAGCGGCCCCATAACTGTTGGTGTTTTTCTTATTATTCTCTTTGAGTGCTTATATGGTCATTTGGAAGCGCTGCTGTAGGAGCACGCGTGCTGTGCTCCTTGCATCTTTTTAGTATTTGGAACGTCTGGTCATTGACTTTTCAGCAGCTGCTCTTGTTTGTACTTCAAAGGAGACAGTGTCAGCTTGGCGCTGAGCAGAGATTATTTTCGTTGGGGACATTGTTGCATTTTATTCACTCTGTATTTACATACATAAGGCCT
>BLSH010016781.1:457742-474850 GCA_018402905.1 Glandirana rugosa | reverse complement strand
GTGGGAATAGGGGAAACTCCATTGGGGTCTGGGTGGGGTTGACCCTTGTTTGACACCCGGCTCCCCATCTCAACTCGCTTGGAGACCTTCAAGCCCAAGACGACCAGGCAGGCTTGAAGCCCTGTTTCAGGCCCAAGCCCAGGCCTGCCTTGGGCTTGCTAGCGTGCCTGTTGCTTGGGGTAACTTTAGTTCCCCTGGGCTTGAAAATCCGTGTTTTTACCGACATTGTTTCAGGACCTTTCGGGATCTCCCGACGCTTTCCTTCATTTTACCCCCATTCTCATCCCGTTTTACCCCTGTCCCTTTATTGAAATTTATAATACTTTTCAGACACAGTTTGAAGATGATCCACATTCACCTCCATTTTTGCTTTTTTTATGTTTTTATTTTTATAAAAATATTTAAAGTTATTTCCCTGTCCCCATTTTGCCCTACTCTTACCCCCATTTTACTTCCTTTCGCAGCCCTCTAGGGCTTTCCAGGACTTTGTTACAGCCATTTTTGTGCCTAAAAGTTCGGGTCCCCTTGATTTCAATGGGGTTCGTTGTCCGTGCGATCGTTCGGGTTCCGTCCGGACCCGAACCCGGACTTTGTCCCGAAGTTCGGACGGACCAGCAGAACCCGAACTTCCAGAGGTTCGCTCAACTCTACCCCTCGGCCCACAGTTTGTTCCCAGTTGGGGTGGGTCTGGGGTTACCTCAAAGGGGATAAGGGTGAGGGAAAGTAGATATTTACCTCCTCTAGATTGCTCTTACTTGGTAACTGTAAGTGTATTTGAGTTCTATTATATTCATTGATAATTTTCTGGCCCTGTGAGGCCGAGGTATATTCTATCTCATTCACCAACATGTCTGAGGATTGCTTGTTCTTGGTCGTGATGTCTGTATCCCGTTTTTCTGTATAAAACTTTTCTGTATAAAAAACATTTTCAAACAAGAAAACATATTCCACATTAATCATTTCCTTTTGCAAAGTACAAATACTTATTTACATATTGCAGCTTCATTTTTATAACATCCATTTTTTTGCTAAATGACTGGTATCACTTAAATCCACCTTGATCTTTTCTGCTAATCTGTTTCATACATGGGGCGTGTCCAAGATGGCAGAGTGAGCGGCCGTCTATTCCAGAGCTCTGCTGCTGCTACTTTAATCCTTTTATCCTGGCCGGGTTTCTTTTGTCCAGTTCCCATAGAATTTATCAGTGAATGCCTCGCAAATGATCTGGTAGAGACAGAGGAGGAAAAAAGCTTTGTTTTCCCCGGAGGCAACAGCTTTATACAACCCGGATCCTCGGCGGAGCGGTGGACTGCCAGCACATGTTAACATGGTGTCCCAGATGGAGCACATAGAAGAATTAGTAAGCTTCTCCCCCTGGCATCCTGGAGGTTATGGAGGCGATAGCCACCTGCCAGGCAGCGGTCACAGCCTGCCAGACAACCCTCACCTCTAAGATAGAGGCTGTACAGCTGGACGTGGGACTTATCCGGCAAGTTGTGGACAAAGTCTGCTCCTGCTTAGCCACAGCTGAAATGTGGATAGGCCTGCTGGAAGACAACGTGGCAGATAACACTCCAGGGTCAGGGTGCTGGAGCACCATGCCGAAGATGCTGAGAATCGGTGCAGAAGGAACAACCTCTGGATTGTCGGCCTGGTGGAGGGAGCGGAGGGTAAGTACCCCACTGTGTTTGCAGAGGAGCTATTTAAATCCTTGCTGCCTGCGGCCCAACTGTCTCCCTACTTTCGAGTGGAGAGAGTCCACCGCATGCTGCCACAGCTAGGCCCTCAAGGGGCCCCTCCACATACTTTCATTCTGTGGCTTCTCAACTACAGAGACTGGGATGAACTGCTTAGAGCAGCAAGGGTGGCAGGGAGCTGATTTACCATAACAACTGTATTATGCTGTTCCCAGATTTCTCTGTAGAGACCCAAAAGATCTGCCGGTTATGTGATGCTGCCAAGGCAGCCCTGCGCTTCAAGAGGATCAAGTATAGTGGGTTTTTCCCAGCCAAGCTGAGAATGGTTGATGGGGAGACAATCCATATTTTACTTTCAAAGGTTTTTATTTTATAACAGTATAAAGCAAGTAGATTACAGTACAATATTGTGATATTTTTAATAACTATCAGAGTAAACTTATACCTTTATTATTACCATACTTGGCTAACCCTACAATTATTTCAGGGGTATCTCAATATTCTAAGGGTTAGGAACATTCAGCTGCATATGGTCTAAGGTATAATGGGGATATGCTAGTTTACCCCTAATCTCCAGGCACCCCATAACGGGAACACAGTGTGCGTGGAGAGGGGGTAAAGCTTAATTAAGGTCTTTTGAGCTAATAGTATGCCTCCTGGCACCAATGGAGGCACCTGGAAAGGTAGGGAAAGTAGGGTCCCCTGGTCAGGGACGTCAAACTCATAAAGGTAACAAGATATTTAGAAACCAACAGAATTACGACTAGAAAAAGTCAAAAGTATTGAGAAAGGAATGAGAGGGAAGAGATGAGGAGGGAGAAGAAGGAGAAAGAGCGGAGAAAGCACCTTGAGTCAGTCACAAATGATACTGTCTGGTTATAAGCTGGGTCCTGTAATGAAAGAGAATCCAATGTACTCGGCCCAGGGTTCCCAAATCCCCTCAAACCTTTTAATGTTGTTCGAGAGGATACTGGCCAACTTCTCCTGGGACATAATCCAAGAGATTTTCTGTACCGTTGCACCTTTGGTTTTTTCCAGGATTTAGCGATGGAGAGTTTAGCTCCGTTCAAGATGAAATGAACCAATTTCCTGTTGGGCTTGGACAGGTTTGGGATGTGGGCATTAAGGAGGGCGATTTCAGGGGACCTAGGAACCTGAGTCTTAGTCAGTTTCTCAATAAGTTTAAAGATTCTCCTCCAAAAGGGTCTAATCCTTGGGCATTCCCACCAGAAATGCTGCATTGAGCCCAGAAGGGCGCAGCCCCTGAAGCACTGTGGGTTGGCCGAGGGGAATATGCGGGCTAGTTTGGATGGAGTGAGATACCATCTAGTGATGACTTTGACACTTGCCTCCATAAGTACAGTGTTTAAGATGCCTCGGAAGGAGTCAGCGAGAGCCCGATGCCATAAATCCAGATCCCATGAGATCTGGAAATCCTCCTCCCACTGCTTCATGTATGGGGCCTTTTCCGTTGTCTGAGTGAAAGCTGCATAGACCACTGAGATGCCTCCCCTCTGCTCCATGGCTTGGCCACACCATGTTTCGTAGGCTGAAATTCTAGGGGGAAGGGGCTTCTCTTTCCATATATGTTGCAGGAAATGATGTATTTGTCGGAATCTAAATTTTTCAGAAGCAGGGATGTCCAGTTTACTTACGCAGTAGCCCATAGAGATGGGGCCCGAGGGAGTGAAGTAATGTCCTATACGGTACAGCCCCTTGTCCAACCACCATTGAAATGCCTTAATATCTAGTCCGGGAGGGAAGTCTGTGTTGTGGAATATGTGCGCCAGGGGGGTCATTGTAGATACTAATTCAGTGTGGTTGCATAGTGAATCCCAGAGGGCAAATGAGTGAGAGAGGGTCGGGGATAAAATTGGGGGTCTTTTTTTCGGATGGGTCCATAGGAGGAAATCTATAGTGTGCTGCGGAACTGCCTGCCATTCACTCTGGATCCAGTCTGGCTTTTCCGATCTCGAGTATACTCGGGAAAGTTTGGCCAATCTATCTGCTTGAAAGTATTTGAGAATCGACGGTACACCCAGACCACCCCTCCTCCTATGGCGAAGTAGCGTGCGTTGGGGGAGCCGGAAGCCGGAGCGGCCCCAAATAAACTTGAAAATTTTACTCTGGAGGGATCTAAGATGGTTTCTCCTAATGGGTATCGGTAAGGCTCTAAATAAGTATAGGATCTGCGGGAGGAGCGTCATTTTGACTGTATTGATTCTACCCAACCAGGAGAGACTACTGTTGGACCATGTTTTAAGGTCGTTCTCTAGTTTTGGATAAATGGAGGGAAAATTATTGACATATAAATCCTCTATCTTGGCTGTCAGGTTAATGCCCAAGTATTGGATGGACGATTTGCTCCATTTAAAAGGAAATGATTGTTGTAGCGAGGTGAATACGTCCTGCGCGAGGGAGATATTCATCGCGTGGGATTTGGAATAGTTGACTGCTAGACCAGAGTGTTTAGCAAAGGCATCCAATAATCTACTTAAGTTGGGGAGGGATGTATGAGGGGAGCTTAAAAATAAGAGTATGTCGTCTGCAAAGAGACCACATTTATGAACCTGGGGACTGCAGGCGACCCCTTTGATGTTTTGGCGAATAGTGATGGCCAGGGTTTCAATCGCTATGGTGAAGATAAGAGGAGATAGAGGGCATCCCTGTCTTGTTCCTCTGGCTATAACTATTGGGTCGGAGAGGTGTCCCTGCAACCATATTTGGGCTGATGGGAGGGAGTAAAGTGCTCCAATGACCCCCAGGAAACGCTGGCCGAATCCCCACATCTCCAGAATCTTAAGTATATAGTTCCAGGATACGGAATCAAAGGCCTTCTGGAGATCTAGGGATAGGATCATGCCTTGCTGTTTATTGCCACCTTCCCAGTTGGATTGGAGAATGGAGATCAGGTTGATAGCCCTGCGTGTCTGATCTGGGCCCTGTCTACCTGGTATATACCCTGCCTGGTCTTTATGTATGGACAATCCATATTTTTACATCCCCCAAGGATGCTGTGGGCTGGCTAAAGACTTTGCCACCCCTGAGATTAAGAGATTTTCTTCCACCCTGTTCTATCTCCCAGCCACTTCAGGGACCCTGCTTACTAAAGAGTATTTCCCTGATACAGATTTCCCTGAGTTGGGGCTGTTTGATTGCTGCTGCATAGCAGGGGTGGGCTGACAACACACTATACGGGCTTGGAACTGTTAATTCTGGCCTAAGTGTGACCACTTTTACTGACATTAGGCCCGTTAGCCTCCATTGGAATATTGCTTTAAGAAATGTGCCCCTGGCTTAGCCCAGGTGATTCTTAGAGACCCGGTTCCAATGACATTATAGCATCTTCTATGGAAAGTCTATATTGATCTTCCTTTACATTGGATTCGGGTGATAGACTAAGTCGAGATCTGCAACCCTCTCCATCTATAGTACGTCTCCCAGTTCTTTGTTGCCCTTGGGCAGGGTAATTGGGGATCATGCGGTCTCACTTAAGGTGGGTCTCGTGGGGTGGGGGGAATGGGCTGCTGGCCATTGCTAGCAGATTGCTGCTGTTATTGAACAACTTAATTTGGGACCTTATGGTTTTTATGTGTTTTTTTTTTGTTTAATGTTCAGTTGATATGATATGTTCCTTATTGGTATGGTTTACTTCCTGCTATATGCAGTAACATCTCTGGTGTGATCTGGTGGGTTGGGGGAGGTGGTTCCTTTCGAGAAATGATGCTCACTGTTCTTGGACCCCTCTGCGGTTCTGAAGTGCGTACACAAAGGGTGATTTATGCAATACATCATATCTCTCTTTTACCATGGATCAAGTGTTCATAGTCTCTTGGAATGTGCGGGGGCTTAATTCTGCCCACAAACGATCCTTAGTGTTTAATTTTCTCTGGAGATACTCCCTGCACATCTGTGTTCTGCAGGAAACTCATTTCATTGGTTCACAAATCTTGGGGCTTAAAAGAGCCTGGGTGGGTGCACATTACCATACTACATACTCCAGCTACTCGAGGGGGGTCAGGGTATTAACACATAAACAACTTCCTTTTCAACTGTTAGACATCAAGATAGATTCTGGGGGACACTATATCATGATGCATGCTTTGCTAGCCTCTGTGCCTTGTGTGATAGTTGTGGTATACCTGCCTCCTCCGGCAGATCCGGACTTGTTGTTCACCATCATGCAATTGGTGATAGGCTATGGGGTGGATAACATAATGTTATTAGTGGACTTTAATTTGACTCCTTCCCCTGATCTGGACAGACTCCACTCTGCTTCTAGATGGACCCCTGGTCTGCCACAATGGGCCAATACCTTTGCCCTCACGGATGTGTGGCAACATTTTCACCCTGCCACCAAGGAATATACATGCCACTCCTTAACACTTCACACCCTCTCCCACATAGATTTAATCTATGCATCCCAATTATTGCTCCGTAAGGTCTCCGTGGTGACTATTCTGCCCAGAGGCATATCAGACCACACTCCCTTACTACTGAATATAACCTTGAGCCCACCTGGGGAGAGGTTGTGGAGGTTGTCCAGGTATTGGATTGAGAACGATGGAGTTCAGGAGGCGGTACAGGAGGGCATATGTGACTTTTGGGTAACTAATGCTGAGACCACCCCCCCATTGCAGTGGGACTCCTTTAAGGTTTGGACTAGGGGAGAGTATATATCCCGTATCGTGCCAGAGCAAAAGAGTTTGGCAAGGTCTCTGGAGGGTCTGGAGGAGGCAGCTAGAGAGAAGGAAGCTGAGTATGTGGCTAAACTAGGCCAGGACACTTATGGGGCCTGGCAATATGCTTTAAGAGGGCTCTCCCTACTTAGAACGGAAATGACACAAAAGTCCCTTCTAAGTTTTCGAGTTGGCAATAAAAACAGCAGGTTACTAGCATGGCTGGCCAAGGGGCAATTTGCAGTTACCCATATTAGTGGAGTAGGGATGGGCGAACGGTTCGGCCTGAGCATAAGTTCGGGCCGAACTTTCGTTGTTTGGTCATTCAATGAACAGCCGAACAAATGGGTCATTCGACTGTTTGTTTGCCCCCCCGAACCGACCAAAATTAAATGCGGCACTGAACAATGGTTATGGTGTGAAGGCACCACCGACACCCAGTGCACTACATTGTGGCCTCATCATACACACTGGCTCCCCAGCTGTTGCTGAGCAAACTAAGACTAAGGGGACCCACCAGTTACTATATTGGAAGGACTTTTTAATTTTTATGCTTTCATTTAATAATCAAAAAATCACTGCTCATTTAAAAATGACGTTTTTCACAAACTTTTTTTTCATTGATACATGTCCCCCATTGCAGGACCCAGACCCCTATAACCATTGTATGTCCAATTGCTTGCAAATAAGCCTTCAAAATGGGCACTTGTGATTTTTGATGTTCGGGTCCCATTGACTTTAATGGGGTTCGTTATTTGGGTCCGAACTTTTGCGGTGTTTGAAAGCTCTGGTGGGAACTGAACAGGGGTCCGTTTGGCCCATCCCTAGTGCTGAGATTGCCTGGTAGTATTAATGAGAGGTTTTATCAATTCGATAGGTATCTGTACTCTTCTAGGATGGACTACAGTCCGATTGAGCTAAATACTTACCTGGATAAAAATCCCCTTTCCAACTCCTGACTCTGCGTCATGTGAGAGACTGGAATCCAATGTCACCCTGGAGGAGATACAGATAGCCCTATCGCAGCTACAGGCGGGTAAGACTCCTGGAATGGATGGCCCCCAGACTGAATTTTCCTCCCAGTAGTTGCTGGCCCTCAGACTGGTATCTCTTTTTGACCAATTTTACTCTCTTGAGACTCTTCCTAATTCCATGTCAGAGGCGGTGGTGGTATTGGTGCTTAAATTGGGTAAGGGCCCTGAAGACTGCTCCTCCTATAGGCCGATATCCCTTATAAATGTAGATGCCAAGATCTTGGCTAAGATCTTGGAGAATCGCTTGTCCGAGGTATTGGAGGAGTTGATTCATATAGATCAGACCTGGTTTATGCCTGGGAAGGGTATTGATATTAACCTCCGACACCTCTTTTTCCATCTCTCTGTGTCCCACACAAACTGTGCAAGTAGGGTCATCGACTCCCTAGATGCTAAAAAGGGGAGGGGGGCATTGGGTAGATTCAGCTTTGGCCCCAAATTTATCAGGTGGTTGCGTCTGCTATATCGTGCTCCTAAGGCCCTTATTTGAACCAATGATGCTTTCTCTGCTTTTTGTTCAGTGAGGAACCCGTCAATGATGCCCCTATCTCCATCCCTTTTCGCCTTAGCTCTTGAGCCACTAGCTATCTTGTTTCAAGAATTTTATTGCTTTTTTAGAAATATACAATCCAGCGTATTTCAACAAAGTACATTTATAGAATCCGGCAGGAAGAAAAGATCATTCAATGCTTCTATCGTAAGAAACAGAAATCTTGGCATACAGAAAGTTAACAGAGTATAGACAGAGGTAACTAACTGGATCTATTATCTGTACACCATATACCCTCTGAAAATTTTACCCTTTACGACTCTCTGAGAAGTGAGGGTTTGCTAAATACTGGTCCCTCCTCACGAGATTTATGATATAATCTTGGGGGAAGCGTAGAAGAAGGAGTCCCGGACCCCCAGCACCCCCTGTGGGGAACTTGCTGTGCCGGCTGGCCGGGCAGCCTCCCTCCTCCCCCCTGACTTTAATGCTTTGTCCAATCCTCAACCATTCAACTGAGGGAACCTTCGGTACTATGCCCCACTAGAGTCAACTAACAGAACTCTACCCCTTGTGGTCCACTTCAAAGCCTGCCTGGACCCTGCCATTAGTGAGGTAATCAAGAAGAAAGAGATTAAGAAGAGAAAGATGAGATAGCAAGGCACTAGGGTGTGCCTCAAGTGGGGAAGGGGGAGAAAAAGGGGGAGAGAAGATAGATCAGTATTGTTCCAGAACGTGTACAAGAAACAAGGGAGGGGAAGTGTCGCTCCTTACCCAGTGCGTCTTATCCATCGCCTAAGGGACCTGAACACCAGGCACCAGGGAAATCCCTCTATAGTTTGCCCAGGGTTCCCACACTACCTCAAATCTTTGTTTATTATCAGTTATGGAGCTGGCTATTTTTTCTTGAGCCATAAGCCAAGATATTTTCTGTTTTGCGGCTCTCAAGGGGACTTTCTGTTTTTTCCATGCTCCTGCAATGGTTATTTTGGCAGCGAGGAAAATATGATGTATCAATTTGCGTGTCGGTTTGGGGATCTTAGGAATAAATTCATTTAACAAGGCAGTAGAGGGGGACCTCGGAAGCTGTATATCCGTGACCTTTTTGATTAGTGAGAAAATTTTGGACCAGAAAGGTCTAATTTTGGGGCATTCCCACCAAATATGAGCCATGGTGCCTGCTATTTGACATCCTCTAAAGCATAGTGGATTAGCCGATGGATATATCTTTGAAAGCTTTGCTGGAGTAAGGTACCATCTCATGATAACCTTAACACTAGCCTCGGATATGGTAGTATTTAGAACCCCTTTAAAAGATTTGAAAAACGCAGAATGCCATTTTTCTATTTCCCATTTGATGTTCAAATCTGTTTCCCAAGCCTTCATGAAGACAGACTTCTCCAGGGGTTGGGTCAGTGCCTCGTATATGACCGAGATACCCCCCTTTTGTTCAAAAGGCCGACCACACCAACTTTCATAAGTGGTAAAGTTAGGGGGGAGAGGTTTTTCGGACCAGAGTTTGTGCAGAAAGTTAGATATTTGATGGAACCTGAAGTATTCTGAGTCTGGTAGGTCTATTTTGCTTTTACAGTAGTTTAAGGTGATTGGGCCCTTAGAGGTAAAGAAATGTCCAATGCGATATAGGCCCGCCACTAGCTATCTTGATCCGAGGCTCTGATCGGATCAAGGGGCTGAAAGTTGGCTCCCTGGAGGAAAAAATATTATTATACGCCAACGACAGGCTTTTATACCTCCAGGATGCTAACGAGTCCTTTGCGGCCACATTGGACATTTCTAATGAATTTAGGAGGTTTTCGGGCATTAGAATTAATTGGATGAAATCGGTTCTTTTTCCTCTAGATCCCCAGACCACAGAATTTGCCACCGACACCCAACTGCAGTGAGTAGATCAGTTTAGATATTAAGATAGTTTAGCTCAGATCCAAATGTGCTTCCTGGAATTAGTTTCCACTGAATCTTTTGGGCTGCATAAACGTACTTAAAATTATTTTTCTCCCAAAATTTGTATACATATTCCGTTCATGCCCAGGCTGGATACCCAGATCCCTTTTTTCTGACTTGGATAGGTGTATAGGTTCATTTATTTAGGGAGGGGCACTTCCATGATTAGCCAGATTGACCTTGGTTCTTCCGGTGTGGTGGTGTGGGTTGGCCTTGTCAGACTATCAGACCTACTATTGTGTGGCCATTTTGGTCACAGTTCAATGGTGGTTCACGCGTTCCAGGACCAATGCTGCAGTTTGTCTAGAGGCATCTATTCCTGGATCGCTGCAGGAGTTAGGTAATTTGGCCTATAGGGGCAGCCAGTCATATGCCGACCTTCCTCTTCCTACCAGAACAACGCTGAGAATTTGTGCAGTATTCAGGCGTAGGTTCAGCCATCCCAATCAGTGGTCCCCCTACACTCCATTATGGGGAAATCCCAATCTTCCACATTTTCACTCCATTCCTGACCCTCTGGTGTGGGCGAGCCATGACATTAAAAACCCTTGGAGATGTGTTCAGGGCAGGGGCATTTCGCCCTTTCCCAGACCTTAAGAACAAGTTCCATTTGCCAGGATGGATGTACTTCCATTACTTACAGTTAAACCACGCTGCACAAGCCTAGTTCTTGACCCCCCCCCCCCGAGTCTATGGACCCCAGTGAGGAGTTGCTAGCACAAGAATCTCTATCTAAGCCACTCTTGGACCTGTACATTGCTTTGCTGAGTGTGGAGTCTCCCAAGATGGACAGTCTCTGGGAGAGATGGTGGGATGTTAAGTTGCTGATCTCATCCAAGGACAAGTTGATTCAGGTAAAATTTTGCATCGGGTCTATTATACCCCACAAAGACTCCATAGGATTTACCCACAGAGGTCACAGGAATGCCCCAGGTGTGGGGAGGAGGAGGGGTCATGTTCTGGAGCTGCCCGAGAATTGCTGGATACTGGGCAGAGGTGGTGGAGCTTATTAATGGCCATCTCCAGCTGGCCCTCCTGGTCTCACCAGAGCTGGCATTGCTCGGAACTCAAGTAGACGAACAACGACCTAGGTGTACTAATTTGTTGCTAACATACCTTATCTATTATGCAAAGAGAGAAATAATTCTCAGATGGAATGCCTGTTTCTCTCCCTCTGTGAGCTTGTGGGAAAAAGCTATCAATGCCGCTCTTCCTCTATATTAATTTATTAAATTTAATTAATTAATTTAATAAATTGACATGCATTAATAGGAACTGTCCCAAGAAATTTGACAGGGTGTGGCAGCCACGGACAGCTTAAGACAGTCTTCTCATCCCCCAGGCCTCACCTGTTGGGCTGGTGGAGCTGCCATACCTGATTAATGTGTCCAGAGGTCGTTGAATGTGCAATGGAAATGTGCCTTTGCTTCTTGTAATACTGCTTGATGTATATGAGGAATCTCTTGTAGTATTGAAGATGTTGGTATATAGGTTGACCCTTTGGGAATTTACTAACCTTTGACCTGTCAATATTTAATACAATTTTTGTACTGGTTTATGTTTTGTGACTGTACCATACCTTTGTTCAATAAAGGAACATTTTGATTGTTTCTCTTTCAGTAGCTTCAGCAGCTGCAAACGCCATGCCCCTATGCCTGTTTTTGCACATTGCTGGTTGCAGATCCAAGTAAAACCTCTGCTCTGTGCCCAGCCTTTTCCTCTCCTACATTCCAGTAATTTCCTTATTGTTACATCTAAAAACATACAAGTTATTTTTTTCTGACATTAACCAAGACTTACCTTTTATACTCCAATTTACACTAGTAATACACAGTATAGAAACTGACTGAGTGGTGTGGGGTAGGAATGAGCTGAACGTATCTGGGTTTGGTTTGAGATGGGTTCATAGAACATAACTAAAGTTCCAGTGCCAAATCTGAACCCCATTGAAGTTATTGGGAGTTGCGGGTTAAAAAACAGTAATGACAATTTTCTAGGCTAATTGGCAAGGGATTGTCAAACAAATAGTATGGAGGCTGGGCACTACGCAGGAGAACATGTACCAAAGAAAAAAGATTTTAAAAAATAGAGTTAAGCAAGTTTAATAATGCTTTAATAGCAACATTAAAAATGAAACATTCCTTTAAACAACATGCCCGAAGATGTCCTTAATCTGCTATAGAAGTGGCACATCTGTACAATGCATGGAACCTACTGCAGCAAAGCTGAAATTTACAAAGAAAAAACATGCTGTTTAAATTTTTACTAAAAATTATATCTTCAGAAGCTTTACTCCTGTTTGTAAATAAACACCCAGGGATTCCTTTTGTCTATACCAGACCCTTATCCTAGATGAGGGTCTGATATAGATGGTAATGCTGGACTTCCACACAAAAAATAGTGTGAGGTACCTCCTAAAAATGCTTACATTCCTACCCTTATCTTTATTGAGCATTCCAATATGAATTTTAAGTTTGAATCTCACAAACAAAGAAAGTGTGGGGCCCCCACAAAAATCCTTAACAGACTCTTATCCTAGCATGTAGCCTGGCAGGCCAGGAAAGGTAAAAGACAAATGTGGGCCTCCTCTCCTGAACCTTACCAGGTCACATGCCCTCAAAGGGCATCTTGCTAGGGGAGAACCCCTTGCAAATCACCTTGGCTCCATGCTGGTGAGGACAAGGGCCTTTACATCATAGCCTTGGCCCAGTTGTTGTTGGGATCTGCAGACAGGTACCTTATTGGAATCTCCCCCTTTAACAATAAAGGGACCACCAACTATCGCCACCACATGTGAATGATTAAGAGGTATATAGCACCCTTATTCATTCCCTCAAAAAAATGAAAAAGTAGATAAAAACGTCACTTTCAGGGAATCTCCCTGTCCCCAACGCTAAAGTAAACTAAGTAACATAATATCCTTTGAGACATTATTGACAAAATATCTCCAGCTGACAGTTGAATGGGCCATGCAGTGGTTGTTAGAATGCAGGTGGCTGCCAGCTTCCCAACAGATAGCCTGAGAGAAAACTGACACATTTTGCAGTGGTGGTAATACCAGTGTTAATTGTATCACCTCCCTCTGCCATTCGAGGTTCGACTCAACAAACATCAATTTAGTTTTGCCATGTGCCAATACCCCGAACAAGCAAAACCTATGTTTTACCTGTACGGATTTACACTATGTGAAGTATCTGCTTTATTTTTCGGCACATGATGTAAACATATACTGAAGACACCCTTTACTCTGGAGATTACTGGTTCCTGACCCATCCTCACATTTGGTGCCATAGCTAAAGGGAGTTTTCTCAGGTGCATCCAGGATCAAGTGGCATACCATCTTTACACACCGGTGGTCATACACCGTCAAGCCTTGCTGACCCATAGGGCATATGCTCTCATGGGTCCACAAGTTCCAGTAAGCCCCTTCAATGTTGATGGTAGTAGGTGTGTCTGCACAGGAGACCTTTACAGTAACCCACAGAGGATTTACGGATGTTTTTTCTATCTGGACTTTGGAAACATTTTTTGCCATCTCACTCATCTGCGACTTATAGACAAATTATTACCTCTATAATTATTATCATAATCAACCTTCCTTGATGACTTCTTTGCCTGGCTACCCCACTTTCTCTCTTCCGAAATCCCCACAATTATTCCCGGTGACTTCAACATCCCTGTTAACGCTATCACTACTCTTACTTCTAAACTTCTCAGTCTAACCTCATCTCTCGACCTGAAGCAATGGATACAAATTACAAATCACAAAATCCCTTTCTCACTCCAACAGCAACACCCTAGGCCTTGTCTTCTCTTATCTGTGCATTCCGTGCAACCTTTCCAACAATCCTTTCCCACTCTCTGATCACCACCTTATTAGTTTCACTCTCTCGCTGCCTTCCACCTCCTCTCCCTTCAACCGCCTAACAGTTACCCGTAGAAACCTTTGTCACCTCAACCCTTCTCTTCTCTACTCTGCTACTGACCACATCTATGCCAAAATCTCACCTCTGTCTTGTCCCAACCTAGCCACACTCATCTACAACAACTCACTGTTATCCTCCCTAGACAAGCTTGCCCCCCTCACGACACGCAGAATCAGGCCCGGCCACTACAACCGTGGCAAACAGACAACACCAAAAGTCTTAGAAAACGTAGCCGCGCTCTTGAGCATCTGTAGCATAAGACTAATCTCCAAGAAGACTTCAAACATTACAAATATGCCCTCCTAAAATACTATTCCTGCCTTTAAAACTGCCAAACAGACCTACTTTATCACACTCATTAACACATTATTATACAGTCCCCATCAACTCTTCTCGACCTTTAACACTCTACTCTGTCCTCCACAGCCTCAACCCCCTAATTCACTCACTGCCCAGGAGATTGCCAATCACTTTAAAACTAAGATTGATAACATTCGTGAGGAAATCTCCAATGCGCAAAAGCCACCCCCTCTCAGCACCCCATGTACACAGATACAATCACTACTTTCCACATTCAACCCTGCTAGTATTAACAAGGTTACTAAACTTTTATTGAACAACCATCTAACCACCCTCCCCCCTGGATCCTGCTTCCTCGCAAATGCTACGCTCACCCTCCGACTCAATTCTACGTTCTCTAACTCACATTTTCAACCTTTCCGTCCCTTCTGGCATCTTCCCAAACTCTCTAAAACATGCCCTAGTCACCCCTATCCTTAAAAAGCCCTCACTGGACCCCACCAATATTAACAACCTACGCCCCATCTCCTTACTCCCCTTCTCCTCCAAACTCCTCAAAATACTGGTCTACAACTGACTGAGTGACCAAATTACCATGAACAAACCTAATAACTTCTAAAACCAAGGAACACTATTCTGTATTACTATTCCTGGACCTCTCTGCTGCCTTTGACACAGTGGACCACCCCCTCCTCCTCAAAAAACTCCACTCCTTTGGTCTCCATGACTGTATTCTTCGCTGGTTCTCATCCTATCTATCCCACCACTCCTTCAGCGTCACTTACAACTCTACTTCCTCCTCTCCTCTCCCTTTCTCTGTCAGTGTCTCCCAAGGTTCTGTTCCTGCACCTCTCCTTTTCTCAATCTACACCACCTCCCTGGGTCAGTTGATTGCCTCCCTTGGCTTTTAGTATTATCTCTACGTTGATGACACACAAATCTATCTCTCAACCCCCCAGATCTCTCCATCTGTCTCTCACGCATGACCAACTTACTAACAGACATATCAGCCTGGATGTCACATCACTTCCTCAAACCTAACTTATCCAAAACTGAGCTTATGATTAGAGTTGAATGAACACCTGGATGTTCGGGTTCGGTGGGTTCGGCCGAACTTTGGGAAAAAGTCTGGGTTCGGTACCGAACTTGACCCGAACTTTACCCTGAACCCCATTGAATTCAATGGGGACCCGAACTTTTCGGCACAAAAATGACTGTAAAAAAGTCCTGGAATGTGCTAGAGGGCTGCAAAATGATTTTAGAACAATAATCTGTCCCTTACAGCAACAGCAGGAACCTGACCCTATAGAACTAGAAGATGATTTTAGAGCAATAATCTGTCCCTCTAAGCAGTAGACTCTACCTAGTCCAGTCAGATCGTTCTGTAATGCAGGACGAGATCTGCAATCTGTCCCTAAAAGCATTAGTAGTAGTAATAATCTCTACCTATCTATCTATCTGCAATCTGTCCCTCACAGCACCGGCAGCATCCTCTCCCTACACTACCCAGAGAGCATGTGACATGCAGCACTAAGTGACTCCAGCTTATAAAGAGGCTGGGTCACATGATGCACTGGCCAATCACAGCCATGCCATTAGCAGGCATGGCTGTAATTGCTTCTAAGGGCAAACCAGTGAAACGCTTGTTGATTCAACATGCGTGATCAAATACCCAAACCCAGAACTTGAACCCAAACTTTTTTTCAAATGTCCGGGTTCGGGTCCGGGTCACGGACACCCCAAAGTTTGGTACGGACCCGAACTTTACAGTTTGGGTTCGCTCAACTCTACTTATGATATATCCTCCCCCATGTGCCACTTCCCCAGATTTCTCTGTCAAAATCAACGGCTCAACTATCAACCTGTTCCCCCCATGCCAAGGTCCTAGGTGTAATCCTGGACACCAAATTAACCTTTCGGCCCCACATCCAATCGCTATCCAAAATTTTCTGCCTCAACCTCTGCAACATCTCCAAGCTACGCCTCTTCCTAACCAATGACACCACAAAGCTTCTAATCCACTCCCTGGTCATCTCTTGCCTCAACTACTGCAACTCCCTCCTCACTGGCTTACCTGTAAATAGCCCATCCCCACTTCAGTCCATTATGAACTCTTCCGCCAGGCTCATCCAACTTAAAAACCACTCTGCGTCTGCTACACACATGTCAATCCCTCCATTGGCTGCCACTCAACCAACGTATTAAATTCAAGATACTAACAACTCTCTAGCTACCTTGTCACCTAATCCCCTGCTCACCTCCAGGACTTCTCCAGAGCCTTTCCCATCCTCTGGAATGCTCTACCCCAATCTGTCTGACTTTCTGCTACCTTGTCCACCTTCAGACAATCCCTGAAAACTCATCTCTTCAGAGAAGCCTATCTGGCTCACACCTAACTACTGTACATTTATCTTCTCCATCAGCACATCTCCCACAGTTATTAACTCTTGTATCTCTTGACCTTCCCTCTTAGATTGTAAGTAGAGTTGAGCGAACTTCTAGAAGTCCGGGTTCTGCTGGTTCGGCCGAACTTCGGGTCAAAGTCCGGGTTCGGGTCCGGACAGAACCCGAACTTTGTCCCGGACCCCGAACCCCATTGAAATCAATGGAGACCCGGACTTTTAGGTACAAAAAGTGCTGTAAAATAGTCCTGGAAGGTCCTAGAGGTCTGCAAAAGGAAGGAAATGTGGGTAAGGGTGGGACAAGTGACCTACAAAGAAATGGGGACAGGGAAATAACTTTAAATATTTTTAAAAAAATAAAAACATAAAAAATGCAAAAATGGAAATCATCTTCAAAATGGGTCTGAAAAGTATTAATTAACATTAGAGGCCATAGAACTGTTCTAAAATCATCTTCAAACTGTGTCAAAAAAGTATAAATAAGCCGGAAGTACCCATATCACTGTTCTGCAAAATGTGTGTATCACTTTAAATCAAACCGGAAATCAGTGAACATCTCTTCTGCACAAGTATTTCAAGTCTGTGTGTCACTTTAAATCAAACCGGAAATCATTCAACAGC
>BLSH010016781.1:428895-456199 GCA_018402905.1 Glandirana rugosa | reverse complement strand
GGACTTTTTTTGAAAAGTCCGGGTCCGGGTCCGGGTCCCGGACACCCCAAAGTTCGGTACGGACCCGAACTTTACAGTCCGGGTTCGCTCAACTCTAATTGTAAGCTCTAATGAGCAGGGATCTCTGATTCCTATTGTATTGCTACATTCACTGCATGCACTTTATTACTTTGTTATATGCTTTTGTTATGTGTATATATGAGTGAACATATCATGTTTTCATGATCAGGCGTTTAATTTAGCGCTGCACATTTACACACATTCTTTTACAAATTTGTCACTTTGTTGTGCTGACTGCTGATCTATTTTAGGATATAGCGCGGTATTTATTTATACTTATGTTTAGCTAATTAAAAGATCCCTTTGAATGGCTGTTAAAGAAAGTGAGAAAGCAGAGCTCTTATTGTAACCTGTCATGCCTGTGCCACTAAAATGCATTTGACATATATATATACTGTGCTAACAATTGTTCTACTTAACCTTGTCACTTTTCCTGTTTGCACCTATAACTTTTCTATGGCAGTTTTAGCCCTATGAATGGTATTCCATATAACAATAACAGTGCCATTGCTGAAATAATTTGCTCTTCTGATCTTTTCTTTGGTGTATATTAAACTTTTTCTGGCCTCTTTCAATACTACTTTGCAAGCTATTGTTAAAAAGGGCCATGGTTAGACATATAGATATATACCAATAATGCAAAAAAATAAATATAGTGTTCAGCAGGGAAATAGTCATATCATGCAGCTAAAACCTAGTACACACTACAGTTTTTTTTGTGCAACCCCGTGGGTTTCACAAAAAAAACCCCCGAAAGCTCCGGTCAGCAGCCACTGTACTAATTATGCAAGGTAAGTCCAGTGATCTCCCCCGCTGAGCTGTTGTGTTCTGACAGGGGGATAGCCCCCGCCAGAACGCTCCGATCAGAGCTCTCTGCCATTGGCTGAGAGCACTGATCCGGAGTCAGTCAACTGCTGGTTTTCCAGCATGCATATCCAACAGAAGCTGGCCGAACAGGGACAGACCGACATGTCGGCCGGTATTTTTTGTACCAGCAAATGTCTCCTGACATTCTGCCCATGTGTATGGGGTTTTAAAGGGCAACCTTGAAAGTAGAGATGAGCAAAGGGTACTGACCTAGCATGAGTTTGGGCCGAACATTGGTTGTACATGCATTTGCCAAACAACCAAATGATTGGGTTGACCGTTTGTTCAGCCCACCGAACCACCACAATGCACTGCGCCGCCGCACAGTGCATTGAAAGCCCTGATTGGCTGAAGCAATGAAAGCTTCACCCAATCAGGGCACAGAGCACTGTCAGAGCCTTAATTGGACACTGTCATGATGACTCTATCCAATCATGGCTCGTTGCTCTTACCCGCCCTACACTATAAAAGTATTCTTTCAATGGTGGCAATTTTCAATGTGATATCAGCGTGGAAAGAGAGAGAACAGGGCTCTGTTCAGTGCTACTAGACAGTTAGTGTGCTATAGTGTGCTATTGTGATTCTATTTTCAGTGTAGAATATTAGTTTAGTGTAAATCTAGGGATAGTCAGTGTAGGTGTAGTGACGACCATTCATCTTTACATTAGTGTGCAGCTAGAGTAGGGACAGTGCAGATAGTGTCAGTATAGTGTAGTGCCGAGTCATTCATCTTTACATTAATGTGTATCTAGAGTAGGGACAGTTCAGATAGTGTGATTGTAGTGTACTGACCAACACTCATCTTTACATTATTGTGCATCAAGGGACAGTTCAGGTAGTGTCAATGTAGTGACCGTTTAACACCGTATATTTCAGTGAGTTACTGCAAGTTTAACGCTACATAGTTTAACGTAGTATAGTTCATTGTTAAAGGAGGGCAGGGGAAGAATTGAAACTTTTAGGAAGCCATGACTTGATAAGATCACAAACTTCCATCCCTGTACTTGGTAAAGTAATGAGAATTGGGATATTGGGACTTTAAATGACACACGTATTGAGAAAAATGTAGTTGATGGATATTGATAAAAATAATTTATTATAAAGTACATATGGATAATACAGTACAGAAGATAAATTCAAAAAAGGGTTAGTAGTATATTGATTGTACAGTACAGTAATCAGTGGGTACAATTTGGCATAGTATACTATTCCCCGATCCATCATGTTAATAAGAATTGAATTCATAATCACAGATAAATAAATCTGAATGGTCTACAACCTTAAAATTCCCCAAAAGGGTATAACTTGTGTATATGGTCAATAAATTGCAATATTTTGCGGCATCCAGTGGCTCGACACCTTTCGTAAACATAGTGTTACTCATCAGGAGCAGGCTTGTCAAAAATCTAAAATAGATTAGGTGAGCATCACCTATTTATAGAGAACATGGGGAGGGTAGGGTGTGTTGGAAATACCCCCCCAAAACGTCCAACTTACTGTGTCCACATAGCGACAGGGCATGGTGGGACAGGAAAAGAGCCTGAGCGCATTAGGCGCGGGAGATGAGGCAGGGGGTGTGGCGGCAGCCCCAGACCAGGCAGCACTCAGCTCAAGCACAGGCACATCCAGTGAAGATACCGAGTGAATGATGATGGATGTGAAGTTAGTGTGGGTGGTGATGCAGGACTGAACAGAGGAAAAGGTGAATGGTGTGAATGGATGGATGGGGAGTGTAAGGTGATAGGGGAGTGTGAGTTGAGGGATTGGAGTGATAAAGGTGGGGTGGAGGGAAGGGGGAGGAGGGTGGTGGGGGACATGAGCAAAACAAGCCGTGTGCTAGGAAGGGAGGAGGCGGCAGGATGTCAAGGTAATGGGGCTGATGAAGTGTTACCTGTAAAGATAATGTAACATAAATGTAAGCGTGTAAGATAGTTTGCCTCAGGGAGATGTGGGGTGATCTATAGAATTAGTATAATCATAGATATAGTTTAATTCTGTGTTATTAAAAAATATAGTATGCAGTTATCAGGCATGCCCATACAGTATGTCCTTTCATTAGCATTTGAATAGGACCAAGCCAGCTCTAAGGATCGAGTTGACACCTCGATGCTAACAAAAGTTCTCAATCAGAGTAATCATAGATTGCCACCTTCTTGAAGCTTCAAACAGAAGTCCTAGTCTACTTGGCTACAAGTATCGGCAGGGGGAAGGAGAAGGCCCCAGAAAGTCTACAAGCTTTGATTAGTATCAACAGATCAAAGAATACATTTTAGCTCTCATAAAAGCTGACATGTTAGTTGGAGAGAGATCAAAATAATTCCTTTTGAACGTACACCGGCTGGGCTACAAATACATATCAGTCTGTATTTGTAGGGTGTGTAGAATCTTAGTAAATCACGTAAAACCGTTAGATGTTGCCTGGTTGCGGGGGGCTAACGTCCAGCCCACATCCATATTTCAATAAATTGGGGAGCCTGAGACATGGACGGGGTGCTCTCACAAAGTCAGTTCCAAACTGGGGAGTCTCCATAAAATTCTCTGACATACTTCTGTCCAGGGATAAGCTGCGGTAAGGTTTATTTATGTTTTTATTCCCTTTTATTTTCATAGCGAATTGACAATTGTATATATTGTCTGTTTATCTTTTTGTATTTTTTGGAACTCCTTTTTCTTTGTATATATTTTATATATATATTTTATGCACTGCCCACTTTTGGGATATTAATTGTTAAAACGAATAAGTGGCTTCTGTGTACTAAGGTAGGACTCATATCTCTAGAGAGATTGTTGTATTTTAGTGCCTAAATACTCGATTTAAGCTACATGTCAATCAGTAAGCAATTGCTCTGTGTGTGGGCAGATTGCATGCAGATTGTGAGCTAACGGATCGGGCAGACGGAGATCTGTGTGTGTGTGGTGACCCAGCAGACCAGTCTGCGGACAAACTGTTGGGTGGTGGCAGGCTATCGTTTATTGTGTGTCTGGTGTGTGGACAAAGGGAAGAGTGATTAGCACTGGGGTTTTAGCTTGCAGGATAGCTAGAGAAACCCTAGAAGTGTGTACTAATTGCTAGACTGCTCCCCAACCCTTAGAGTGCACCAGATTGTATGTAAGAATGGTATCTGCCTATGTGTGGTCAGCCAGCTGGATTGGAGTGGAGTCTCCCTCTCGTGGTGGCCAAAGGTAGTGCAGGCTGTGAAAGCACAGCAAAGTCTTACTGCTTTTTATAAATTCCCCCTTATTCCCTCATATAACCCCAGTCACGAATGCACGTCATGGTTAGCTAGTCGCTGTGTGCATATGTAGTCTGTGACAGATTGATGGCAGAGAGCGGGATTTGCTTAGAGCATTAGTACATGGTTTATTCATTTATCCCGTGTACTAAAGGTTGGAAGCTTACTAGAAGCAACTGACCTACAGAAGCTCACTCAGTGCATAATTTTTGTTTTTGTAACAGACATACTTGGCTATTTGCTCCCCTACCCTCTTGTTTTTCTTTTTTATCTTTTATTTTGGGAAAACGTCTGAGATGGTGATAAGGTACGTGAAGCAAAGCCAAGATGAGCTGCTGAATCTGTGTGAGACCAGAGGCATCCCGACCACAAGGATCCAGATGAAGGATAAGATGATTTGTGCCCTGGCTGAGAAAGACAAGGAGGAGCCTCAGCTATGGAGTCACAGGATACAACTCATGACACCCAAGAGGAGCAGCAGTCCCCCCCACCAGTGGATGTGGATGGCGTTAATGTCCAGGAGGACCAACCAGAGGTCCTGTTATCATCCTTGCCGGCAGATCTACAACTGCTAGGTCCAGTCAGTGATTCATTGCAGTTCCAGTTCATTCTGCAGCACAGACAAGCAGAGCGGCAACATCAGCTGGAGCTAGCCAAACTCCAGATGCAGCAGAACAGATCTGCTGGTAATGCTGAGAACAGGGAAGAACAAATACACAAAATTGCCCTGGACAAAATCCCAACCATGGACAAAGATGGCGATATCGACAATTTCTTACAAGGATTTGAAAGTACTTGTCGTCAGTACTGCCTGCCCAAGGAGCAATTGGCACAGAACCTCACACCAGGGCTGAAAGTCAAGGCCCTGGATGTACTTTTGAGCCTTCCAGAAGGACAAGAAAGGGACTATGAGGCCCTTAAGCAGGCCATTGTTAAAAGGTAGAAGTGTGTACTAATTGCTAGACTGCTCCCCGATCCTTAGAGTGCACCATATTGTATGTAAGATTCGTATCTGCCTGTGTGGGGTCAGCCAGCTAGATTGGAGTGGAGTCTCCCTCTAGTGGTGGCCAAAGGCAGTGCATGCTGTGAAAGCACAGAGAAGTCTTACTGCTTAGTATAAGTTCCAACTTATTCCCTCATATAACCCCAGTCACGAACGCACATTGCGGTTAGCTAGTCGCAGTGGGCGTGTGTAATCCATGACAGATGATTAAATCCAATTCCTTAGTGCAGAAAGAGCAGTGGAGGTGAGTGACCAGTGAGGGGGAGATGCTCAGTGCTGCACCAAGCGACGCCCGATATATGCGCCAATGCCCATCCCCCACCAACGTCACACACCTGGGAGCAAAAGGAATGGGAGGAGATACAACACCCCGGGCAGTAGCTAAAGCATATATTTCTGTGCATTACTGCAAGTTTAATGCCATATAGTTTGGTGCATTATTGCAAGTTTAACGCCATATATTTAATTACATTTGTAGCAGATGCTGTAGCCAAAGACTTACATTAACAAAGATAAGCTGACAGAAAATAGTTCAGAGTGTCAGCAGCTATGAGGGGTTTCTTTTCCCCCTCCTTCTCCTCTCACACACAGGCTTCAGGCTTCATTCTCTGTGCTTCTATTGGCAGGAGGAACAAAGCCAATTAAAGGAGTCAGTTTAAGCAGCCAATGAGAGGAACTGTAATAAGCTGCAGGAGCAGCTGCAATGCATTGTGACCTTGTAGTTTCTTTACCAGACAGTTCCATAGCCTTGGATAGAATCTACCAAGACCAGCATGTCCATTTGCAGGAAAAGAGAGACTCCATTTTAATTTCCTGAGGAGAATTCAGTAAGCACGTGGCAGAGGAACAGATCAGACATGAGGAGAGATGCTGTCGCTTAGGTTATTTCACAATTTAGGCCTCCGCTACCAGTTGGGACATCCAGCCTGAGAGAAGGGGATCCCAGGTGCACATCCAGGCACACCTTCAATGATGGCAAAGTGTTCCAGTGTGAGGAGACCAGTCAGGCCACCAGGAAAGCCTGCCTGTCCCAGGACGTTTGTTTGGGCCTTGATCAAAGGATTGGGTGAGAGGGCTTCTGCCCATTTGCAGGAAACAGGGACATTGCACAGGGATAGAGTTAAGAGGACATTGTATACAGACATCATTGCTGATAGCCAACTTGCTTACACTTGTAGTGCTACAGGATATAACGTCATTCAGATACAGGGACTTTGTATACAAATGTCATTGTCCTTTACCCCGGCCAGTTGTGTTGTGTTGTTTTGGGCCTGCTATTCAGGAGTTAAGTGCACCAACTAAAATTGCTAGCTGGAGATGCCAAGAATCATCTTTCATCAAAGAAACTGAAGTCGCTATTGCCATATGGGCTCACATACATATATATATATATACAGGGCTTTGTATATGCAGTGTGTGTGGGGGGCAGTTTATCTGGGAAGTTAAGATATTGACTATTGATTTGAATACAGTGCTTGTTATTGGTCCTGTGGTGTCAGGAGACAGAAGAGAGAGGCCTGGCATAAAGAGGGTCAGTTCTTCTGCTTTCCTCCTGCCTGAACTCATAGAGCCAAACCTGAGTAAGGACAACTAATCTGGTACAGATTACCATATTGAGATTTATTATTACTGAAGTGTTTGACTCTGCTCTTGAGGCTTTTCTGAGGTCCTGAATCCCCTGAAAGCAGCCTGAATGTACTATTGAGCTATATTGCTCATAATCTCAGTTATTGTTCTTTTTTTTTTTTTTGTCACTTCAGTAGACCACTTTTCGGGAGTATTTTCGGCTTAGCCTTCATACTAGCCTTCAGGTTAGTCTCATCATTGTGGCATTCTTTCTGTTATTCCTTCCTTTCATTTTATTATTTCTTTATTTTGTTTTTCATTGTATAAAAAAAAGACTACATATTTATCATTACAAACCTATGTGTGTATAATACCCCTGACGTACCCACTCCACATCCTACCCCCCCACCTCACCTGCTCCCTATCCTGTACCATGTGCTCACTCTGTCTCTTCTCTTCAATTTTTTTCCCCTATTGTCTTCCCCTCCTCTGATATCCGCGTATCTCCTTGTTTTCTAGAGTTCCATCCACATCTCCCATTTGTTTGTATACCCCTCAAATTCTGCTTCCCTGCAGCTTCTCAAGTATTCCATTTCATGTATCTCTTCTATTTATAACAACCAGTCTCCTATAGAGGGGCTATCTACTTTCTGCCAGTTACCGGGGATCAAACTTTTCAGTAGGTGGGGGGTAATAGTTTTCATATATTGTTTTACTGAGCTTTTATCTGCGTGGAACAAGCATCCCCATGGCTCCTCTGGTATCTCATTTTTAGTTATCTCTTTTATTAGTTGCAACACTTCTCTCCAATAATTTTTGATTTTAGGGCACAGCCACCAGATATGGGCCATGGTCCCGATTTCTTTACATCCCCGCCAACAAAAAGGTGTCTTTCCTTCCTGGAACGTATTTACTTTCTCAGGAGTTATGTACCATCGTGTTAAACATTTATAATTCATTTCAATAGTACCGCAATTAACCGCTGATCTATGGACCATCTTCCATATTTTCGCTAGGGTTTGTTCCTTCCCTCGTTCTCCCAGCTCTTGTTCCCATTTTTCTATGTATGGCGGTGTCTCCAGTCCTTTTAATGCTACCAGTATTTTATAAATCCGGGAGATACTCTTTCCTTTATGAGCGGATATGCATATCCGTTCGAAAGGTAGTAGGTCTCCCCTGGATCTTATCGGCTGTGAGAGTGTTGAGACAAAGTGCTTTAACTGGGCATAACGCCATTCATCTATCGTCAATAAGTCTCTTTTTTGTTTTAAATCTTGTAATGTGCAGATTTTCCCCTTTTCCATGAGGTCTTTCAGTTGTGCATTCTCATCTTTTATCCACCTCCCATATTCTAACCCCTTACCAGGTGGAAAAAAGTCAGTGTCTCGTAGTGGTAACAGCGGTGAATTATATTTCCATTTTTCTTGTGTATGAATTGCGTCCCATATTTTTAATACCTTCCGTGTCATTTCAAGTGTGCCAGCATCTAATTTTCTATATTGCGGTGGGATCCAAATGATTTTCCCCAGTGAACCGTTACTCATTGTGTACTCTATATTTACCTATTTTTTCTTTCCTTTTTGTTTCTCAGCCATTCAGGTACTCGTGACAATAAAGTTGCGTTATAATATTTTTTAAGGACTGGGATCTCCAATCCCCCTTGTGTTTTGTCTTTGCTTAAAACTGTTAAGCTAATTCTTGTTTTTTTATTCCGCCATATATAAATCTTAGCATCATCGTTTTAAGTGCCTCAAAATATGTCTGTGGAAGTGGTATCGGCAACATTTGAAATTTGTATATTATTTTGGGAAATATGATTTTAATGATATTTATTCTCCCAAACCACGAGAGACATCTTGAGGAGATTTTTTTTCATTTCAGTTCTTATTTAATTTAGTAATGGGATGTAGTTTTTTTTATATATTTGCTCTATAGTCTGAGTTAATTTTATCCCTAAATGTTTCATCTCTGTCTTTCTCCATGTAAATGGGAACTCCTGTTGTAAGCTCTGTATGTCCTGTTTATTTATGTTGATATTTAAGATCTCTGACTTAGAGGGATTTATTTTCTAATTTGTTATTTCACTGTAGTGTTTTAGTATCCTCATTAATTTAGACAAGGTTGTCCTTGGGTTAGAAATATAAAACAGTACATCATCCGCGTATACAGCGATTTTATGTTCCTCCTCTTCAATCACTACCCCACGGATGTCTGGACTTTTTCTTATTACCGCAAGGAGGGGTTCCACTGATAATACAAATAAGAGAGGTGACAAAGGACACCCCTGTCATGTTCCATTATACATCTCGAAGGGTGCTGATAATGTCCCATTTACTATTATCCTCGCCGTGGGGTGGTTATAAAGTGCCTTGATCCATAAGAGCATCTTTGGTCCTATTCCCATTTCTTCCAATGTACTAAACATGAATCCCCAGTCTACACTGTGGAACACTTTTTCTGAGTCTATCGACAGGAGTAGACCAGGGGATCCCCTTTCTTTCATTTCTGGAGCAGCATCAGGGTTCTCACACCATTATCCCTTCCTTCTCTCCCTGGTATGAACCCGACCTGGTCTCCATGTACCAGGTCCTTCATCACCTTTTTCAACCTAGTTGCCAGGACTTTTGTGAATAGTTTTGTATCCATATTTAGAAGGGATATAGGTCTATAGCTGGAACACAGACCTATATCCTTCCCCTCCTTCGGGATAATAGTTACTGCGGCCAGTAATGCTTCACTGCGCATTTCATGTCTGCTACCAAATCCATTCATATATGAACATAATTTTGGAATTAAAATTTCTTTAAACGTTTTGTAGTAATAGGTTGTAAACCCATCTGGGCCAAGACTCTTCCCTGGGGCCGAACTCTTTAATGCTGCGTTAATCTCCTCCACTGTAATACAGTCTTCCATAGCCGGTAGTTTCTCTGCCTCAATCTTGGGGAGGTTTGCCCTTTCAAGCAATTCCTTTATTTTTACCTGCCTTTTCTCTGCTAAATCTAGGCTACTTTTTGTCTTACAGCATATCATTTTTCCATAATATTTTTGGAACACTTCGGCAATCTCTGTTGTTGTATATATCATCTCATCCTCTTTATTTTGATTTTTTTCTATATAATGCGCTGACTTTTTCTTTTCCAGTATTTTAGCCAGATATCTCCCATTTTTATTTCTCCAATGATATCTCTCTTCCAGTAGTTCTTTTAATTCATCCCTTTTTATCACTAGGGTCTGAAGTGTTGCCCCGTCTCTTTGACCTTTGTGCCGTTGCTCTAATTCATGGATCTCTTTGATTAACTTCCCAGCCTTTTGGGCGCTTTCTTTTTTTTCCTTGCCCCCATGGACATAAGGATCCTCCTTATGTAAACTTTACGAGCCTCCCAAATCGTGGCGTCCGATGTCTCCCCTGTCTCATCGTCCCTGAAGTATTGTTCTAGTTCTTTTTTTATCCTATCCGCCCCTTCTCTGTCATGTATGAGTTCTTCATTTAGTCTCCATGTATTCGATCTTTTCTGGTACCCCGAGATCTCCATCTCCATTGTCACCAGAGCGTGGTCCGATAGGAACGTTACTTCAATACACGTCTTTACCATCTTCTCCAAAAGCCTATGCTCCACCATAATATAATCTATTCTTGAGTATGTCCCGTGCACTGGAGAGTAATGGGTATAATCGCGCGTTCTGGGGTGTTGCATTCTCTAAGCATCTTTCAATTGTTCTCAGAATAGCCTTTTTTTAAGACCCTTCAGCTGCACGCTTCCTGTCTCCAGTGCATGGGACGTACTATCCAACCTAGGCTCAATACATAAATGTAGGTCTCCCGCCACTATCACATATCCTTTTTTGAAGGTCATCAGTTTTCCTATGACCTCGTTCACAAACTACGTTGGTTGCTTGTTGGGTGCATATATGTTTGCCAGGGTACAATCCATTTCGCCCAGTCTACCCTTTAGGAACAAGTATCTTCCCTCCGGGTCCACCAGTCTCTCCTCCAGGAAGAATTGGATTCCCCTGGCAAAGCCAATGGTGACCCCCTTTGCCCTTCTTGTTGTGGAGTCTCCGTAAAACCATGTGGGAAAGTGCCTTGAACAGAGCATTACGTTTGTCTCCTGGGAGATACGTGTTTCTTGTAAAAATACTACCCCTGCGGCATATCTTTTAATTTCACTTTTGTATTGTTTTATGGGTGTATTTAACGTTATAAGTCAAGAATTTGATTGTAGTCATTGCTTTAGTATATGTTGTCCCAAACTGTTCAAGAGGTCCACTAGGGCCCCTGGAGCACCGAGGGGATAGCCGGTCCCTGTGTGAGCAACTTTCCTTTGTACGGTACAGGAATCTATCTTTCCTACCCCAAACCCTCCCACCCCCCTTCCCGTTGGGGTATTTTTGCCTTCCCATGGCCCTTGTGTCTAAGCTGGGCATTTTCCTTTTATCCTTTCTTTCTTCTTCTCCGTTTCTACTCCTTTTCTTTCCTCCCACTTTCTCCTTACCCAGCTCCCGACCTTACCCCATGAGGTTGAGCTTTGTCTTTGCTCCCTAGTTGGATTGCTTGAGATAGTCTTGAGTAGTCGATGTTACCTCCTGACTCCATTCTCTGTACCCCCCACCCCCTCCCTTCTTCCCCTTTTCCCTCTTTTTTTTTCATTTTTTACATTTCCTTTCTCCCCCTCTCCCCCAGTGCAGCTAGAATTTACTTTGATTTAATATTACTGTGCTTGACCAGAGGCCAACAAATCGAGATGTCTGTCTGAACTGTGGAGGTGTAGGTCACTACCAGCGAGAATGCGCTAGTCCACCAAGGAGGACAGAAGGCTGGCATGGACTGCAGAGAAGTGACCCAATGATGGAGAGAAGGCCTGGGTCTTCAAGAAGAACCTTCACTGATTCTGCAAGAAAACAATGGAGGACACCTGCAGTCTATGTCTATCAGCCTCCAAAAGGTCACCAGAAACAGCATTCTCGACACTGGAAGACGAAGGAAGCCAGAGTCCAGTCACGCAAACCTGCTGTTCCAGATGTTTCCATCAAGCTCCCTGTCCAGTTGGTAGACCCTCTGCCTGTAGTGCCTGTTTTGGTGGAAGGAATCTATACAAGAGCCCTTCTTGAGTCAGGTGCTCAGGTGGCTTTGCTGACTAGAGACTTTTACTAGAGGTATTTGTAGTACATACTTCTGAAAAAGTTGGAAGATATAGAGATCCAGGGTATTCAAGGAGAAGATTACCCTTGTGATGGATACCTGCGGGTCAAGTTATCATGTGTTACATTGAGGGTTGGAAAGTCTCAGAATTTTGAGGCCCTACCAGAAGGAGGGCCAGAAGTGTATCCCTCTTCCACAGTGGATGAAGAAGGACCCATAACAGAAGTGGAAGAAATTGATCTGGCAGAGACAGGAGTAGATAAACAGGAAGAAGAGGCTAGTGAGCCTACCGTGTCTGAGTCAGTGGAACAGTGAAAATGAAGAGTTAAGCATCGTCTCAAGAGACCGACTTGTGATGTGTTGGGTGAGAGCACCGAAGAAGTTATCCTCACCCCTCAAGGGACTCTTTCAGAGGCTGACCTTCTCGCCACAGATTTGGTGAAGGGCAACCTTAACTCTCCCCTTGCAACATCTAGCTGGACCAGTCCAATTAAGGTGGCCTGCTCATGGGTTGGAGGTTCCTGTGTCAGGTTCTTATGCAAATGCAAACTGTTTGTTTTCCTGTGTACACTAATTTGCTTTTTCTCTGCGTGTATATACAAAGCATGTAACAGGTCACAGACCCTTTACTTCCTTTGGAGGACCAAAGGTTCTTTGGTGGGGGGAGTGTATAGAGGATGCTGATTCCAAAGACTTACATTAACAAAGATAAGCTGACAGGGAAAAGTTCAGAGTGTCTGCAGCTGTGAGGGGTTTCTTTCCCCCTCCTTCTAATCTCACACACAGGCATAAGGTTACTCTGTGTCCTTCCCTGTGTTTCTATTGGCAGGAGGAACAAAGCCAATTAAAGGAGCCAGTTTAAGCAGCCAAGAGAGGGACTGTAACAAGCTGCAGGAGCAGCTGCCATGTATTGTGGCCTTGTAGTTTCTTTACCAGACAGTCCCATAGCCTTGGATAGAATTGAAAACTACCAAGAGCAGCATGCCCATTTGTAGAAAAGGAGAGACTCCATTTTGATTGCCCGAGGAGAATTCAGTCAGCATGTGGCAGAGGAACAGATCAGACCTCAGGAGAGATGCTGTCTTTTAGGTGATTTCACCTAATAATTTAGGTCTCCGCTTCCAGTCGGGACATCCAGCCTGAGAGAGGGGATCCCAGGTGAACATCCAGGCGCACCTTCACCGACGGTGAAGTGTTCCAGCTGGGCCGCCAGGAAAGCCTGCCTCTCCCAGGATGTGTGTTTGGGCCATGATCGCAGGACTGGGTGAGAGGGCTTCTGCCCATTTGCAGAAAACAGGGACACTGCGCAAGAATAGAGCTAAGAGGACATTGTATACACACATCATTGCTGGTAGCCAGCTTGCTGACACTTGTAGTGCTACAGATTATAAAGTCATTCATATACAGGGACACTGTATGCAAATGCCATTGTCCTTTTACCCTGCTTAGGAAAATCCTGCCTTCATACTTGATAATCCCGGACAGATGTGTTTTTTGGGCCTGCTATTAAGGAGTTAAGTGCACCAACTAAAATTGCTAGCTGAAGATGCCAAGACTCATCTTTCATCAAATCTCAAATTTCTGCAATTTGTCCCTCAGAGCAACAGTAGTAGTAATCTCAGGATGCAGGATCAGATGTTAAAATGTCTGCAATCTGTCCCTCATAAAAACACTGGCAGCATCCTCTCCCTACACTAACCCAAGAGCATATGACATGCAGCACTGGGACTCCAGCCTCATATAGAGGCTGGGTCACATGATGCACTGGCCAATCACAGCCATGCCATTAGTAGGCATGGCTGTGATGGCTTCTAAGGGCAAACCAGTGAAACACTTGTTGATTGGCTGCCCTGCAGCTATTCAACATGCATGATCAACTACCAGAACCCGAACGTTTTTTTGAAAACGTCCGTGTTAGGGTCCGGGTCCCGGACACCCCAAAGTTCGGTACGGACCCGAACGTTACAGTCCGGGTTCGCTCAACACTACTCTATACACCACCACAATGGATTTGAAATGAAATGAACAAGATGTGCTTTAACTGCAGACTTTCAGCTTTAATTTGAGGGTATTTACATCCAAATCAGGTGAACAGTGTAGGAATTACAACAGTTTGTATATGTGCCTCCCACTTTTTAAGGGACCAAAAGTAATGGGACAGATTAACAATCATAAATCAAACTTTCACTTTTTAATACTTGGTTGCAAATCCTTTGCAGTCAATTACAGCCTGAAGTCTGGAATGCACAGACATCACCAGACGCTGGGTTTAATCCCTAGTGATTGCCTGCCCAGTCCTCTACTGCAACTGTCTTCAGTTCCTGCTTGTTCTTGGGGCATTTTTCCTTCAGTTTTGTCTTCAGCAAGTGAAATGCATGCTCAATCGGATTCAGGTCAGGTGATTGACCTGGCCATTGCATAACATTCCACTTCTTTCCCTTAAAAAACTCTTTGGTTGCTTTTGCAGTATGCTTCGGGTCATTGTCCATCTGCACTGTGAAGCGCCGTCCATTGAGTTCTGAAGCATTTGGCTGAATATGAGCAGATAATATTGCCCGAAACACTTCAGAATTCATCCTGCTGCTTTTGGCAACAGTCACATCATCAATAAATACAAGAGAACCAGTTCTATTGGCAGCCATACATGCCCACGCCATGACACTACCACCACCATGCTTCACTGATGAGGTGGTATGCTTTGGATCATGAGCAGTTCCTTTCCTTCTCCATACTCTTTCTTCCCGTCACTCTGGTACAAGTTGATCTTGGTCTCATCTGTCCATAGGATGTTGTTCCAGAACTGTGAAGGCTTTTTTAGATGTTGTTTGGCAAACTCTAATCTGGCCTTCCTGTTGTTGAGGCTCACCAATGGTTTACATCTTGTGGTGAACCCTCTGTATTTACTCTGGTGCAGTCTTCTCTTGATTGTTGACTTTGACACACATACACCTACCTCCTGGAGAGTGTTCTTGATTTGGCCAACTGTTGTGAAGGGTGTTTTCTTCACCAGGGAAAGAATTCTTCGGTCATCCACCACAGTTGTTTTAAGTGGTCTTCTGGGTCTTTTGGTGTTGCTGAGCTCACTGGTGCGTTCTTTCTTTTTAAGGATGTTCCAAACAGTTGATTTGGCCACACCTAATGTTTTTGCTATCTCTCTGTTGGGTTTGTTTTGTTTTTTCAGCCTAATGATAGCTTGCTTCACTGATAGTGACAGCTCTTTGGATCTCATATTGAGAGTTGGCAACAGATTCCAAATGCAAATAGCACACTTGAAATGAACTCTGGACCTTTTATCTGCTTCTTGTAAATGGGATAATGAGGAAATAACACACACCTGGCCATGGAACAGCTGAGCAGCCAAAAGTCTCATTATTTTTGGTCCCTTAAAAAGTGTGAGGCACATATACAAACTGTTGTAATTCCTACACCGTTCACCTGATTTGGATGCAACACAAGGAGAGGAGGCGCCTCTAAGAGTAGACTGTACAATTGATACTTTATTAAAAAATGTAAAATGGCAACTCACAAAAAGAGGCATAAATATGGCACATGATAGGAGCAGTATCCCATAGACAGGAGAAGCCAGCAGCTCGCAGTCCATGTGGTGTGATCCTGAATCCCGTGCGGGATGTTAAACAGCGTCCATCGCCGGCAAGGATGCCAAACCAAGGCTTGGAAAGCAGGAACACAAGGTTGCAGCAGCGTGACGTCATCCAAGTGTGACGCGTGTCTGAGCGTGCGATCTGCTGGACTAGGCAGCCGCGCTCTTTTATCAGGCACATAGGGATACAATGGCAGCCATCTGCCATCTTTAAGTAGCCCAGCGAGCACAAGACCAACCCTTGCTCGTCTGGGATAAAAAAAGACAAATAAGAACAATACATATCTAACAGATAAAATTAAGTTAAAATTAACTGGCCATTGTTGGAGCCATAATGCAAATCAGAATAAAATAAAGATAAAAAAACATGGATATAGATAATATATTTTCTCAATAGTTAAATCAGATTTAGTACTAGTTCTTGTGTTTGATGGAATAAAGACCTGCAGTATGTACAGAGAACAGAAAGCAGAGAGCACTAGAGCGAATCAAAATGCATATAAGAGATATATGTATATATATATATATATATATATATATATATATATATATATCAACTAGGGTAAAACCACTAATTTTTTATTGTTAATTTATATGATTGATGTTAGTGGAAAATAGGTGTTAAGGTATAGGGAGATTATAAGGATATCATAATAAAGTGAGGCGATGAACAATTAAAATTATATGATTATTTATCAGAAATTGGGAGTAAATTCATGAACTAAAGAAATTGGTAGGAAGGGGGGAGGGGGAGGGATAAACCAGCTTTAGAGGACGGTAGATATTTCAATGGTCTCATTAAGCCCACCTGGCGAAAGAACATCCAAACTATAAATCCAAAAGGTCTCTCTAGAACATAATCTCTTGAACCTTTCTGCATCAGGTAAGGACCTTGGGATTTGTTCAATGACCCAGACCTCAAGTCCCTCAGTGGACTTATTATGATGCTCTAAAAAATGCCAGGGCACACTATGGAGGTCTATGCCTTCTTCAATTAATCTCCTATGCCGTCCAAAGCGTTGCCTCAGTGGTCGTATAGGTCTCCCAACATATACTAACCCACAGGGGCAAATTAACGCATTGACGACATAGTCCGATGAGCAATTGAAGAAGCCATCTAGTTGATAAGTCCTACCTTTGTGATGGAAGGACTTACGTCCATGTCTCACAAAGCTACAAGTTTTACACAAAGCTTTTTTACATTGGAACATACCAACCAATGGAATAAGTACTAATGGTTTGGTGGGAGATTCAGCGGGCCTAAGCCTACTGGGGGCTATCTTATTTTTAAGATTTGGAGCCCTCCGATATGTGACTTTAGGCCGAGTAGGTAAGATGGCTTTAAGGTGAGGATCTTGCAATAGGATATTCCAATGTTGAGTAAGGATTTTTTCCATTTTTTTATGACGCGAGTGGAACATGGTAATTAATCTTGGACAATCTTGAATAGGGTCCCTTTGAACCTTCTTCAGTACTGCTCCCCGAAAAGTATCAAAGGCCTGATTTATCAACAGTTCTGGATATGATTTGTGTAAAAATTTGGCTTTAAGTAGTGTGCTCTGGGCAACATAATCTGGTTCAAGAGTACAATTATGTCTAAACCGGCAGAACTAGCCCCTAGGGATATTCCTAATCCACGGCAGGTAATTGCAACTATTATAGTGCAAAAGGGAGTTGCCAGCCGTGGGTTTTGTAAGGTTTTTGGCAATGATAGAACCATCTTTATGGCCCAACTCTAAGTCTAGAAATGCGAGGGCAGTGGGATCAGCTACATGAGTAAAAGATAAGGCATAGAGATTGCTATTACAATGATCTACAAAAAGTACAATCTGTTCCATCGACCCTTAACACCCAAAAAAGGCAATATTAGACGCAAAGGGGTTATTATGCCAAATATAATGGGTCTCCCAGTAACCCATTGCCAAGTTGGCATACGACAGAGCAAAATTGGCTCACATAGCAGTTGATTTGGATGTAAATACCCTCAAATTAAAGCTGAAAGTCTGCAGTTAAAGCACATCTTGTTTGTTTCATTTCAAATCCATTGTGGTGGTGTATAGAGCCAAAACGATTAGAATTGTGTTGATGTCCCAATATTTATGGACCTGACTGTATATCACTTATAACCTCAGTTATTGTTCTTCTATTGCGTTCTTTGAAGATATATATTGTAAATGTTTGTTCCCTGTCCACAGATATATTACAGTAAAGACAATTTCTGTGTTTTATAATAACGTGTGTGTTTCTCATTGGTGCTTGCACTCACACTATTGCCAGGTGTGCCAGAGGGGCTGGGACAGTTCTTTGGGGTTGAAAGGCAGAGTAATGGACGTAACAAACGTAAGTAGCTCCTTTGGGGGTATTGCTACATGCTACTGCACGTTTAACGCAATATATATTTCTGTACGTTACTGTAAGTTTAACGCCATATAGTTCTGTGCGTTACTGGAAGTTTAATGCTATATAGTTCTGTGCATTACTGCAAGTTTAACGCTATATAGTTTTGTGCGTTACTGCACGTTTACCACTATATAGTTCTGCGTGTTACTCCAAGTTTAACACTATATAGTTCTGTGCGTTAATGCAAGTTTTACGCCATATACAGTATCTCACAAAAGTGAGTACACCCCTCAAATTTTTGTAAATATTTTATTATATCTTTTCATGTAACAATACTGAAGAAATGACACTTTGCTACAATGTAAAGTAGTGAGAGTACAGCTTGTATAACAGTGTAAATTTGCTGTCCCCTCCGTGTCCGTACCGAACTTTCGGGTGTCCCTGTCCCGAATCCGAACCCGAACATTTGAGTAAAAGTCCGGGCTCGGGTTCTGGGTTCTGGGTTATCACCCATGTTGAATAGCTGCAGGGCAGCCAATCAACAAGTGTTTCACTGGTTTTCCCTAGAAGCCATCACAGCCATGCCTACTAAAGGCATGGCTGTGATTGGCCAGTGCATCATGTGACCCAGCCTCTTTATATAAGCTGGAGTCACTTAGTGCTGCAGTCACATGCTCTCTGAGACTCTGACTAGTGTAGGGAGAGGATGCTGCCGGCTCTGTGAGGGACAGATTGCAGATATATATAATAACATCTCATCAATCTGATTGTGGACTAGGTAGAGCCTACTACTACTGCTTTGAGGGACAGATTGCAGATTTCATCCTGCATTACAGAACGATCTGCTTTGAGGGACAGATTGCACATTTCATCCTGCATTACAGAACGATCTGACTGGACTAGGTAGAGTCTACTACTTAGAGGGACAGATTGCAGATCTCATCCTGCATTACAGAACGATCTGACTGGACTAGGTAAAGTCTATTGCAGATCTCATCCTGAATTACAGAACGATCTGACTGGACTAGGTAGAGTCTATTGCAGATCTCATCCTGAATTAAAGAACAATCTGACTGGACTAGGTAGAGTCTATTGCAGATCTCATCCTGCATTACAGAACGATCTGACTGGACTAGGTAGAGTCTACTGCTTAGAGGGACAGATAATTGTTCTAAAATAATCTCCCTCTCCTATAGGGTCAGGTTCCTGCTGTTGCTGTAAGGGACAGATTATTGTTCTATAATCATCTCCTAGTTCTAAAGGGAGAGGTTCCTGCTGGTCCTGTAAGGGACAGATAATTGTTCTAAAATCATCGCCTACTCCTATAGGGTCAGGTTCCTGCTTTTGCTGTAAGGGACAGATTATTGTTCTATAATCATCTTCTAGTTCTAAAGGGAGAGGTTCCTGCTGGACCTGTAAGGGACAGATAATTGTTCTAAAACCATCGCCTACTCCTATAGGGTCAGGTTCCTGCTGTTGCTGTAAGGGACAGATTATTGTTCTATAATCATCTCCTAGTTCTAAAGGGAGAGGTTCCTGCTGGTCCTGTAAGGGACAGATAATTGTTATAAAATCATCTCCTAGTTCTATAGGGAGAGGTTCCTGTTGCTCCTGTAGAAGATTTTTTTATTTTTTTTTGTATTAATAAATACTTAAATAGTGCTGCATAGTACATTTGTGGGCAGAATGAGGAGACCGTCAAAGAAGGGACATGGTCGTGGTGCTGCTGGTGCTGTTGGTGTTGGTGGTGTTGGTGAAGTTCCTGTTGGAAGGAGAGGACGTGGTTGATCTGTGCCAGCTACACGCATGAGTGAAACACCTTCCTCAGGTGTGAGTAGCCGACAGAACCTTCAATATTATATGTTAGGGCCGAATGCCGCTCAACGAATGGTAAGGCCAGAAAAGGTACAGGTGATAGTAGATTGGGTGGCTGACAATGCCTCCAGTTCCTTCACATTGTCTCCCTCCCGTTCCCTTGATGAAAGCTTAGAGTTGGCACCTGAACCCCATGGCCATCTGTCTTTCACCTCAGCCCCTTCTAAATTAGCCAAGCTATCTGAGCCCCAAGTCATGCAAGAGACTCTTATGCTTTTTGATGACTCTCCTGGTGTGCTTTCCGTGGGCCATCCACATAGCCCTGCCCCAGAAGTGGAAGACATTGAGTGCCCAGCCACTTCTGCTGCAGGATGAGGACATGGAAACACCAGCGCAGCACGTCTCTGATGATGACAAAACAGAGGTGCCAACTGCTGCAGCTTTCCTCAGTGTGCAGACTGACAAGGAGGGCAGTGGTGAAGGGTGGGTGGAAGTTGATGTTGAGGAGGATGATGAGGTCATAGACCCCACATGGAATGAGGGTCATGCGAGTGACGTGTGCAGTTTGGAGGAAGAGGTGGTGGTCGCACAGAGGCACCAGCACAGTAAAAGAGGAAGCAGGTTGCAAAAGCGGAGCAAGCGTCCCCTAGACTGTAGGCCTGCTACTACCCATCGCACGCAGGGATTTAGCACACCAAAGGCAGCTCAAAGACGTTCCCCCGCGTGGCAGTTCTTCAGACAATGTGCTGGCGACAAGACATGAGTGATTTGCACGCTGTGCAATGATAGCCTGAGGCGAGGCCTAAATGTTCTAAACCTGAGCACAACCTGCATGATCAGGCATCTAAATTCAAGGCACAAGCTGCATTGGAATAATTACCTCAAAATTGAAGAAAGGTCTCGGCCTCCTCCTGCTTCCTCTTCTGCTGCTGCCTCGGCCTCTTCTTCCAACTCTACAGTGACAGTGTCATCTGCCACCCAGCAAACAGAGCATGTGACAGCACCTTCCCCAAGCATTTTCAAAGGGTCCCATGGAAGCTTACAGCTCTCCATCTCCAAAACACTGGAGAGAAAGAGGAAGTACCCTCCTACCCACCCGCGATCCCTGGCCCTGAATGCTAGCATTTCCAAATTCCTGGCCTTTGTTAATGCTGTCATTCCGTCTGATGGACATGGACAGTTTTAAAAACCTGATGGCCTTGGCTGTCCCACAGTATGTGGTTCCCAGCCACCACTACTTTTCCAGGCGAGCCATCCCTTCCCTGCACAAACAAGTTGGGGCAAGATCAAGTGTTCACTGCGCAACACCATCTGTGGCAAGGTCCACATAACCACTGATGCCTGGACCAGTAAGCACGGGCAGGGACGCTATATCTCGCTAACTGCACACTAGGCAAATGTAATGGCGGGTGGGCCTGAGGCAGATAGCAGTTTGGCGCATGTCCTTCGGCCACCGAGGATTGCAGGGCATTTCTCTTTGCCTCCTGTTGCCTCCTCCTCCTACTGCACTTCCTCCTCCTCTACCACCTCCTCATCCACTCAGCGTAACACCTTCACCACCAACTTCAGCACATCCAGTGGGAAACGACAGCAGGCTGTTTTAAAACTGATATGTTTGGGGGATAAACCCCACATTGCGCAGGAGCTGTGGACGGGCATTGAACAACAGACCGATGAGTGGTTGTTGCCACTGAGCCTCAAGCCCGGCCTGGTGGTGTGTGACAATGGGCGAAATCTCGTAGCGGCTCTGGGCCTAGCCGGTTTGACGCACATCCCTTGCCTGGCGCATGTGCTGAATTTGGTGGTACAGAAATTTCTAAAAAACTACCCGGATATGTCAGAGCGGCTGCATAAAATGTGGGCCGTCTGTGCGCACTTTCGGCGTTCTCACCCTGCTGCTGCTCGCCTGTCTGCGCTGCAGCGGAATTTCGACCTTCCCGCTCACCGCCTCCTATGTGACGTGCCCACAAGGTGGAACTCCACCTTGCACATGCTGGGAAGACTGTGGGAAGCAGCAGGCAATAGTGGAGTTTCAGCTGCAGCATGCACGGGTCAGTCGCTCTGCGGAACAGCACCACTTCACCACCAAGGAGTGGGCCTCCATGCGAGACCTGGGTACCGTATTGTGGTGTTTCGAGTACTCCATCAACATGGCCAGTGCCGATGACGCTGTTCTCAGCGTTACTATCCCACTTCTATGTCTCCTTGAAAAAACACTTTGGGCCATGATGGAAGAGGATGTGGCACAGGAGGATGAGGAGGAGGAGGAGGAAAAGGGGTCACTTCCACGGTTATCAGGCCAGTCATTCACAAGTGGCTCAGAGGGTGGGTTCCTGCACCAGCATAGACCAGGTCAAAAATATTCAAGCCAGGGCCCAGTTCTGGAGGATGAGGAGGACGAGGAAGATCATCATGAGGAGAAGGAACCGCAGCAGGGTGGCACCCAACGCAGCTCGTGGGCATCACTGGAGCGTGGCTGGGGGGATACAGAGGACACAGATGATACACCTCCCACAGAGGACAGCTTTTCTTTGCCTCTGGGCAGCCTGGCACACATGGCCGACTACATGCTGCAGTGCCTGCGCAACGACAGCCGAGTTGCCCACATTGTAACTTGTTCTGATTACTGGGTGGCTACCCTGCTGGATCCCTGTTACAAGAACAACATGCCATCCTTAAATACCTCACTGGAGCGTGAGAGGAAGATGCGCGACTACAAGCGCACACTGGTAGAGGCGCTGCTGATTGCATTCCCAAGTGACATCAGGGGCTCAGTGAAGCACAAGGCGAAGGCAGAGGAGAAGGAAGAAGAGGCCGCCAACGCAGCTGTGCCACTGCCAGAACCTCAGAAGGCAGGGTTAGCATGGTCAAAATGTGGCAAAGCTTTGTCAGCAGCCCGCCACAACAAACAGCACCACCAGCTGATAAGCAAGGTCTTAGCAGGAGGCAGCATTTCAGCAACATGGTGGAACAGTATGTGTGCACATGCCTACGCGTACTGACTGATGGGTCTGCCCCATTCAACTTCTGGGTCTCCAAATTGGGCACATGGCCTGAGCTTTCCCTTTATGCCTTGGAGGTGCTGGCCTGCCCTGCAGCCACTGTATTGTCTGAACGTGTGTTTAGCACGGCAGGGGGCGTTATCACAGCCAACGTGGACAAGCTAACCTTTATTAAAATGAACCAGGCATGGATCCCACAAGCCTTGTCTGTACCTTGTGCAGAATAGACATTTAGACCGGCCTCACACAGCCATTGGTATACTTGTTTTTTTGAATATGCCTCAATATTTTTGGGGCTACCCCAATTAGAAAAAAAAACCAAACAACAAAAAGTCTTGGCTACCTCCTCCTCCTCCTCCACCACCGCCACTACCACCTACACTGCCACGGTCACGGCCTAGTCAACCTCTAGGCTCCTACTCCACATCCACCCCCCCTTCCTATTTTTATTTGTATTATTTGATTTTAAGTTATTTTTCCTATCCCCATTTTTTTGTAGGACACTTGTCCTACTCTTACCCCCATTTTACTTCCTTTTGCAGCCCTCTTGCACTTGCCAGGACGTTTTTAAAGCCATTTTTGTGCCTAAAAGTTTGGGTCCATATTGACTCCAATGGGGTTCGGGGTCCGGAGTCAAGTTCGGGTAACGTTCGGTACCGAACCCAAACTTTTTCGCAAAGTTTGGCTGGACTCGCCGAACCCAAACAACCAGGTGTTCACTCAAATCTACACACAGCCATTAATGTCTAAACCACTGGCAACAAAAGTGAGTACACCCCTAAGTGAAAATGTCCAAATTGGGGACAAATAGCCATTTTCCCTCGCTGGTGTCATGTGACTTATTAGTGTTACAAGGTCCCAGGTGTGAATGGGGAGCAGGTGTGTTAAATTTGGTGTTATCTCTCTCACTCTCTCATACTGGTCACTGGAAGTTCAACATGGTACCTAATGGCAAAGAACTCTCTGAGGATCTGAAAAAAAATGTTGCTCTACATAAAGATGGACTAGGCTATAAGAAGATTGCCAAGACCTTGAAACTGAGCTGCAGCATGGTGGCCAAGACCATACAGTGGTTTAAGAGGACAGGTTCCACTTAAAACAGGCCTCACCATGGTCGACCAAAGAAGTTGATTGCACATGCTCAGCGTCATATCCAGAGGTTGCCTTTGGTAAATAGATGTATGAGTGAGAGGAGGTTGAAGGGGTGGGGGGTCAGCCTGTCAGTGCTCAGACCATATACCGCACACTGCATCAAATTGGTCTGCATGGCTGTCGTCCCAGAAGGAAACCTCTTCTAAAGATGATGCACAAGAAAGCCTGCAAACAGTTTGCTGAAGACAAGCAGACTAAGGAAATGGAATAGTGGAACCATGTCCTGTGGTCTGATGAGTCCAAGATAAATGTATTTGGTTCAGATGGTGTCAAGCGTGTGTGGTGGCAACCAGGTGAGGAGTACAAAGACAAGTGTGTCTTGCCTACAGTCAAGCATGGTGGTGTGAGTGTCATGATCTGGGACTTCATGAGTGCTGCCGGCACTGGGGAGCTACAGTTCATTGAGGGAACCATGAATGCCAACATGTCCTGTGACATACCGAAGCACAGCTTGATCCCCTCCCTTTGGAGATTGGGCTGCAGGACAGTATTCCAACATGATAATGACCCCAAATACACCTCCAAGACAAAAACTGCCTTGCTAAAGAAGCTGAGGGTAAAGGTGATGGTCTGTCCAAGCATTGGGCCCAATTTGGACATTTCCACTTAGGGGTGTACTCACTTTTGTCGCCAGTGGTTTAGGCATTAATGGCTGTGTTGAGTTATTTTGAGGGGACAGCAAATTTACACTGTTACACAAGCTGTACACGCACTGCTTTACATTGTAGCAAAGTGTCATTTCTTCAGTGTTGTCACATGAAAAGATAGAATATAATATTTACAAAAATGTGAGGGTGTACTAACTTTTGTGAGATGCTTTAGTTCTGTGCATTACTGCAAGTTTAAAACCGCATAGTTCATTGTGTTACTGCAAGTTTAACGCCATATATTTCTGTGCGTTACTGCAAGTTTAATGCCATATAGTTCTGTGCATTACTGCAAGTTTAACGCCATATTTTTCATTGCGTTACTGCAGCTTGTTTTGCCCCATGTCTTCATACAGCTAGTGATGATGCTAGATTTGTCAGCTCTACCCCTCCTCCTCATCCTCCATGCCCTCTCCTACTGAATTGTCCTATGAACCTCAATTATTCCTAAGCGTTCAAAGGGCTATTCAATAAGTCAGGCTAAAAGATGCCATGCAGTGCTTCAGCTGGTGTGTCTAGGGGACAGGAACCACACCGGAGCAGAGATTCGTGCAGCTCTGCAGGAACAGGCCCAGAGGTGGTTCATGCCATGCCAGCTGGGGCAGGAATGGTAATGTGCGATAATAGCACAAACCTCCTGTCCGCACTTAGACAGGGAAAGTTGACACATGTGCCATGCCTGGCACATGTCCTCAATTTGGTGGTGCAGAATTTCATAAATAGGTACCCAGGGTTGGAAGATCTTCTAAAGCAGGCCAGAAGAGACTGTAACCATTTCAGTCATACACAGCCAGTGCTCAGTTGGCTGAAATTCAGCGGGAATTCCACCTGCCCATAAACCACCTGATTTGTGACATGCTCTCCAGGTGGAACTCGGCTTTGGCAATGCTGCAGCAGCTGTAAATGCAGCAGAGGGCCGTCAATGAGTACCTGTGTGAGTATGGCCCAACGACAGGCTCAGGCCGGCTTGGCTTTTTTTACCCACGCCAATGGCTGCTCATGAAGGATGCATGCACTGTACTGTCACCATTTGAGGAGACCACAAGGATGTTGAGCTGTGACAAAGCATGCATCAGTGACCCAATCCCTGTTGTGTTCCTGCTGGAGCAGACTCTGTGTGGCATTATGTGAAGGGCTCTTGAGGCAGAGCAGCAGGAGAAAGAGGAGGACTTCCTTTCCTCTCAAGGCCCACTTTATGCAGACACCATCATTCCTATGCCACAGAACACAGGAGAGAGAGGAGGATTCTGGCAGTTTTGGAGGCATTGAAGCAGAGGAAGACATACGTAAAACAGTAAGCAATGACTTTCCATCCCCAGAACCCTCAGGAGTAGTATGTGGCTGGGAGGAGGCAGTTCCAGATACTGTACTCCTGAGTGACCCCGAGGAGTCTGCTTCTCATGCCTCTGCAAATTTGCGGTGCATGGGCTCCCTCATGCTTCAAAGCCTGCGAAAAGACCCGAGAATATGTGGCATAAAGGAGAATGATCACTATTGGTTGGCAACCCTCCTTGACCACCGTTATAAGGGTAAAGTCTCAGAACTCATCCCGTCCCCACAGAGAGTGCAGAAGAAGAAATCTCTTAAGGACACCTTAAAGAGGAGTATATCGAGCGTTTTTCCCTACCCTGGCAGTGTTGTGGAAAACTTAGTTTTGAGGATTCTGTTGGTCAAGAGAGGAATGTTGGAGAAGGCAGCTGCCTAAGTGATGCATTTCTGAATTTTTTTAGTCCTCTCTGACCAGGGCTGTCAGCTTCCACATCCCATCAGCAGTGTCTACATCACATGGTGGACAATTATTTAGGGGCGAAAACAGAGATGGAGAGCTTTCCAGACAATGATCCACTGGCTTACTGGGTTATGAGAATAGACCACTGGCCAGAACTTGCCCAGTATGCTATTGAGCTGCTGGGCTGCCCTGCATCCAGCATGCTTTCCGAACGGGCATTCAGTGCTACTGGAGGTTTTGTTACTGATCACAGAACGCGTCTGTCCACAGACTCCATGGACCATCTGACTTCAAAATGAATCAGTCCTGGATTACAGGTGCACATCATTGCAATTTTTGACAGCAAGGCCAATTCTTGCTTTCATGAAGAGTACCTCTATGGGGTTACGGTGTGAAGGTCTCACCGATACCCAAAAAACAATTTTTCTGCACCTGTTTGACAGGTGCATCAAATTAAATTTTTTTACAGCAAGGTTAATTCTTACTTTCATGAAGAGTAACTCTATAGGGTTACAGTGTGAAGGCACCACCGACACCCAAAGACCATTTTTTCTGCACCTCCTTGACATGTGCATATCATTGCAATGTTTTACAGCAAGGTCAATTCTTGCTTTTGTCAAGACTCTTATAGGGTTACAGTGTGAAGGCGCCACTGACACCCATAACTAGAGTTGAGCGAACTTCTAGAAGTCCGGGTTCTGCTGGTTCGGCCGAACTTCGGGTCAAAGTCCGGGTTCGGGTCCGGACAGAACCCGAACTTTGTCCCGGACCAGGCCTGGGCTTGGGCCTGAAACTGGGCTTCAAGCCGGCTTGGTCGTCTTGGGCCTGAAGATCTTCAAGCGAGTTGAGATCAATACCCACAGTCACCGCGGAAGTGTGACATTGGGATATTCTCAGAACTGTTTTCGTTCTTAACTGGAACGACATTTTGTAACGTTACTATACGTGTACAGTTCCTCCACGTCTTTTTTACCAGAAACCCACAGCCACCACGGAAGTGTGACATTGGGATATCTCAATGAGAAGTACTTTCATTCTTAATTGGAACGACATTTTTTTAAATTAAACTACGTGGACAGTTTGTCCACGTCTTTTTAACAAAAAACCCATAGCCACTCTGGAAGTGTGGCATTGGGGTATCTCCATGAG
>BLSH010016781.1:416576-427317 GCA_018402905.1 Glandirana rugosa | reverse complement strand
CCCGAACCCGGACTTTTTTTGAAAAGTCCGGGTCCGGGTCCGGGTCCCGGACACCCCAAAGTTCGGTACGGACCCGAACTTTACAGTCCGGGTTCGCTCAACTCTACCCATAACCCAAATTTTCCACACCTGTTGCTTTTATCCAAAGTCTGTGGAAGAGACACCAGAATTTATCCAAAAAATCTCTAATCTTGTTCCCAATGCACTACATTGTGGCCTCATCATACAGACTGGCTCCCCAAGCCGTTGCTTACAAAATAAAGGAACTTGCAGGGAAAATGTCATTTTTTTTGGCTTTATAAGTTCAATTATTGCTGCAGCAGATTCTATACACGGTACAGATATGACATTTACAGGTAGACTAAGGGGACCCCTCAGGCACTATATTGAAAGGAATTTTTCATTTTTATGCTTTTACTTTAAGCATCAATAAATCACTGCTCATTTAAAAATGAAGATTTTTGCAAATTCTTTTTCATTGAAACATGTCCCCCAGGGAAGTACCCGAATTCCCATAACCATTGTATGCCCAATTACTTGCAAATAAGGCTTCAAAATGGGCACGTTTGATTTTTTACGTTTGGATCTCATAGACTTCAATGGGGTTCGTTATTTGGTTCCGAACTTTCCTGACCTTTGAAAGTTCTGGTGCGAACCGAACAGGGGGTCATTCAGCCCATCCCTACTTGAAAGTATACAAATCCTTTAAATAGTAAGCTTTATACGGATGATATAAGGATAATAGGGATTCCTTAGAGCCAAAGGAGAAGTTATGGAAAAGTACAATTTAAACTTTTATCTTTCAATAATTTTTATTCAAGTTAAAGACAGGTAGTAACAACTGAACAGATGTACATATCTGTGTCAAGAGGCAGCATACAGAAGGGTCTCAATCCATCCATCATACTCTAGTAACATAGCTATATACGGCATTACAAAGGTAGAAACATATTGAAACTTAGTTACTTTATATCTTTGTATGTCCGCGCAGCCGCCCCCACCCCGGATCTCCTTGATGCATTGTGGGCAGCCTGTTCTGATGAGCAGGGACTAGCCCCCCCCTCCAATACCCCTATGGGAACACACTGTGTCTTGGAGGGGTAGGGTCACTCACCCCCCATGTTTGGAGGTCATGGGTGTTCCCCAACCTTGTGTAGATGTGGCTCAAGGAGGATCCGACCGCGCGGGAAATATAACGCATCTCTTGTCAACATTTTAATTATTTAATCAGTTGGTGCCCTTCTGATGCAAATTGATAACCTTAATAGGTTTGAATGTAGAGAGTATGGGGGGGAAGAGGTAGGGGGGAGAGAAAGAGGAAAGAAGGATAGGAGTAAAGAATGGGGAAGAAGACACGTCTCTGCACCCATACCCTTATCATGTTAGTGTTGTAGTGTTGTACCATTTCCCCCAAGGTGACCACATTCTATGGCATTTATTGTAAGAGTCCCGGTCTGGGGCTAAAGTTATTTCGTAAGTGTACTGTTCCTGTACTTGTTTAATTGCCTGTATTATCTGGGGTTTCTCTTGGTCTTTCCAGTGTCTTGTGATGTTTTGTCTTGCTGCTAAAAGGATGTGTGTGGTTATCTTGTGGAGGCTAGCGGGTATATTGTTGATCCCGAGGCTCAAGAGGCCTAGTGCTGGTGTGGGGCTCTGTGATGTGCCTGTGATCTGGAAATTATTTGAAATACGTTGGACCAGTACTCCTTTAGTTTGGGGCAGACCCATAGTGTGTGTATGAGTGTACCTAATGAACCGCACTGTCTCCAGCAGTTCGGAGATTTAGTATGGTCGAAAGTGGCTATTTTTTGGGGGGTAAGGTATCTACGTTGTACTATGTTCTGTGCCAGTTCCCAGAGAGCAGAACAGGTAGTAGCTTTATAAGTGGAGCGTAGTGCGCTCCTCCATTGTGAGGCTGAGAAGGTGTGGCCCAGGTCCCGTTCCCACTCGTATAGTGTGTTATTATGTTGGAAAACAGTTTTTTCATGTAGAAGATTGTAGAATACTGATATGCCTTTGGTTGTTTGGTTTGCTGAAGTGTAGTACTTTATTGCTACTTCGGGGATTTTATTAAGTAAATGTAAGTTTCTGCTTATGCAGTGCGTTAATTGGAGGTATTGGAAATTAGTTATCCCCGGGAGCTTGTTCTCCTTTTGGAGTTGCGAGAGCGGTTTGACTTTGTTGTGGGTAAGGATATCATTAAGTAGGTTGCCTGGATCTTTCGTCCATGCGGTCGAAGGGAAGTCAGGTATGAGAGAGTGGACAATACTGGCTGGGAGTTTGGGTTGGGAGGTTGTGTTGTGTTGCCATGTCATGGTGTTGAGCCTCCTCCATGCTTTTATGGATGCTATGATAGGTGGCGATAGCTGTTTAGAGAGAGGGCTCTTTGGGTGGAGGCTGTATAGCCCAGCCCTTAAGTTGTGAGTAGCTATGATTCGCTCTTCTATCTGACACCAAGGAGGTGTGTCTACTTGTAGATGCCATGCCTTGAGTTGTGTCAGAATTGTGGCTAAATGGTAATCTGCAATATTAGTCAGCCCCGATCCACCCGCACCCCTGTGCTTGTATAGCCACGACCTATTTACCCGTGGCTTTTTGCTTTGCCACACGTGTTTGCCCAGCAAGGCTTGTAGTGAGTTCAGATACTTGTTTGAGACAGGTATAGGGATGGAGCGAAATTTGTATAGTAGCTGAGGGAGTAGGCTCATCTTATAAGCTGCTAACCTTCCGGCCCAAGAAAATTCATGTCTCGCTAGGTTGGCTAGGGACTCCATATATTTTTGTTTGAACGGGAGGAAGTTAGCCTTGAATAGGTGTTCCGGGTTGCTTGTTAATGCGATTCCTAGGTATGTGATCTGAGACCCCGACCATTGAAATGGGTATTTTTGTGCGGATGTGAGACACACTATCTATTCCTAGGTTTAATATTTGGGATTTAACGGAGTTGGCTTTGTAGAATGATATGGCACTGAACCTATGAAGGAGGTCCTGGGCTGCTGCTAATGAGGTGTGCGAATTAGTTATCATAAGGATAACGTCGTCCGCAAATAGGCTTATTTTGTGTTCCCTGTCCCCAATTCTGAAACCCGTTATGTTGGTTGTTGACCTTACCTGTACCGCCAGGGGTTCAATGGCAAGGTTAAAAATAATTGGCGATAGGGGACACCCTTGGCGAGTGCCGTTAGTGATCATGAATGGTCTAGATATCATGCCTGCCCCTAGTACGTTGGCTGAGGGAACCGAGTAAAGAGCCATTATGGCTGACAGTATTTGGTTCTGTAAGCCGAACTTACACAGCACCTCATTCAAATACCCCCAATGGACCCTATCGAATGCCTTCTCTGCATCTAGAGAGAGAAGCAGAGAAGGTGTTCCTGTGGTTTTAGCCCAGTGAGTTATATTAATCAGTCTTCTCGTGGTGTCCGATGACTGACGGCCCTTGACAAATCCTGATTGATCTTGGTGTATCAACGTGGGGATATATTCCATCAGCCTCATTGCCAACATCTTTGCATATATTTTGATATCCACATTGAGCAAAGATATAGACCTGAAGTTTTGGGGTGTAGTAGGAGGTTTGCCCAATTTAGGTAGGGTTATTATCAAAGCTTTTAACATTTCTTGCGGAAATGTAGAGGAGGAGGCAGCTTCATTGAAGAGGTCTTTTAAGTGGGGGGTGAGCAAGTCTTTGAACTGTTTGTAATATTCCCCTGGAAGACCGTCTGTGGCCGGGGATTTCCCGTTCAGGATGGTGTTAATGGCTGTGGAGATTTCATGTTCTGTGAAGGGTAAATTCAGGGAGTCTAGTTGCTCGGGGGTTAGTTCTGGTAGTCTGTTTTTGTCTAAGAACTCTTTAATTTCACCCAGAGATGGTTGAGGTGTATTCGGGTCTGTTTTAAGGTTATACAGGGATTCATAATATTGACTAAAGGCATCAGCTATGCCCTGGGGGTTAAGAATTTTATTTGCAGGGGTAGGATAGCATATGTAAGGAATCTTAGCTTTAGTGCAGATTCCCCATAGGCACATAGCCAGGCGCTTCCCTGCTTTATTGTTAGTTGAGTAATGGGTAGCTTTGAGTTTCCTGTGTGTTTTTTCATATTTATCTAATAGGAGTGCCCTCAGTTCCTGCCTCAGGTCTAGAAGTTTCAAGTTTAATGCATGGGAGGGAGAGGTATTGTTTGCTAACTCTAGGGATTTGATCTGGGTTAAGACCTCGTCTATCCGCTGCGTCCTCCTCTTTTTTGCAATTGAACACACTTTAATTAAAACACCTCTAATGTAGGCCTTGTGTGCCATCCAAAGAGAAGAGGATTTCTCCACAGAGCCCACATTGTTTTCAAAAAACTCGACCAGGCTATTCTTAACTTCATTAGCATAGGGGGATGATTTCATAACAAATGTGTTAGCTCTCCATATGAAAGGTGTGGTAGGCCGGCCAGTTAACTCTAAGGTGGCATGGATCGGTGCATGGTCCGACCATGATATGGAGTCTATGTGCGAGTTAGAGAATCTTTGGAGTGTCTGTTTGTCCGTCAGAAAATAGTCGATCCTTGAATATGTGTTGTATGCCACCGAATGGTATGTGAAGTCCTTCTCCATCGGATGATGACACCGCGATACGTCGAATAAATAGTTTGTTTGAAGAAAATGAGAAAGCGATGAGCTCCTTCTTAGGTTTGGGTTGGTTGTGTCTATGCTTGTGTCTGGTACAATGTTAAAGTCTCCGCAAATTAGCAGCACTCCCTGTCAGAGTCTGTTTATGGTTCTTAAGGTTTTGTTAAGGAAGGTTATTTGTCTTGTATTCGGGGCATACGGGCAGACCAAGGTCGTTAGAGTAGAGTTCATATTACAAGTCAAGATCAGGTATCTTCCGTCCTGGTCTGCAGTAGCCTGAATCAGCTGAAAATCAATAGTGTCTCTTATAGCGATGGCCACTCTCCTTTTTTTTCTGAGCTACTAGCCATGAATACGTGCGGGAAAAGCCTGTGTTTAAGTCTTAAGATTTCTGATTTTTTAAAATGCGTTTCCTGTATACACAGGATATCCCCACCTAGGGTCGTTGCCGTGTGCCATAGGGATGCCCTTTTGGCCGGGTGGTTAAGGCCTTTGGAGTTTATGGAAATTACTTTTATACTCATTATGGAGCGCGGTTATGCTGTGCGTTGGTTTACCCACAGTTAGATGACCGATCACAGTTCTGTGTCCTTGCAAGTCTCTTGAGTTGTCATGCAGGGTAGTCTTCTTCTCCTGGAGGTGACTTTTGATTCTCAGGTATGTGCAGACGTGTACAAGGAAAGTGAGAGAGGAAACGTTAACAAAAAAAAGGAAAAACAAGGTATGTAGACCGCAGCTACCAGTGCTGAAACTAGGCTGTATAGTCAACGTCGGGGGCAACAAGTTCATTATGATTCAGCGCCGAATTAAAGAGCCTTTGAGGGGGGATCTATGTTGCTGGGGCTAGAGGCTTGTGACCCTTTAAAATTTAGGACGGTACTGCTTGTTCGCTTTGTGCCACAGTGGAGGGCTGGGGCCCTGCGTTTTCCTATTCTCTGGTGGGACGTTGTACTCTGGGATGATGTCCCATTCTTTCAACAGGGCTAACCCTGATTTGAGGGAAGATATGGTGTAAGATTTCCCTTTCCTGTCTATGGTCAGCTTGGTCGGGTGTCCCTATTTGTATCTGATCTCGTGGTTGAGAAGGGCATTAGTGATCGAGTTGAGTTGGCGCCTGAGGTCCATGGTGAACTTGGACAGGTCTGCATATTTTTGGATCCCTTCATATGGTTTGGGGAGTTTCCCCAGTGCTCTAGATTTTTTCAAAATTTGCTCTTTGGTGGAGTAAATGAGCACGTCTCTGGGAACTTTTTCAGGCAGGAAGGATAGTTTGGGCAGACGATGGATACGGTCAATAGATAGCTCTATGGGTTGGAGATCCAGGAGCAGAATGTGAAACATGTCCTGCGCATATTTGTTCAAATCTTGGGGTGTCACAGTTTCGGGGACCCCCCTTAATTTCAAATTGTTTAGTCTTGAGCGGTCTTCTAGGTCCGCTAATTTTGCGCGTACCCACTGTCTATCCTCAATGGCGTCCTCATTAGCGTCAACCAAATCGTTTACAGTATGGGTTATGTCACTTACAGCATTTTCTACAGCATGAACTCTTTCTCCTAGTGATGTGATTTCAGTGGTAATTAAATATATAATTAAAGTTGAGATCAGCATGTATTGATTGTTGGAGGGACACCAGCATGTCTTTAAGTAGGGTGTCCATCACAGGCTGGTTACTGGTGGGGAATGCTGCTATGGAGGCAGTCAGTGTGTCACTGTGTGTGGAGGGTAATTCCTCCTGACTCACCAGGCCGCAGGTCTGACCTTCCAGGCGCATCCGCGCTTTGGCCGGACTGGCACACGATGGGCTCGCTGGGGAGGAGTATGGCTGTGGAAATGCCCTCCCTGATGCCTCCGGCGAGTGACCGTCCTCAGGGAGGTCCATGTAGTGTTCCCGGCTGCTTGTGCTAGCCGCAGGGCGCGAGGGGCCGGCGCCATTTTGGCCGCCGCCTCGTGCACTGAGGGAGAAGAACTCCGTCAGTTTTTGAGGCCGACGGTCGTCCTTCCTCTTCCTGGACATCTCCGTTCGGGTGCCGGATTCAGCGACTACACGTCGCGGTGACTCTGTGGCGGTGGGTCGGATCGTGTCCGCATGTGTCCCCCTGATGGCTCCGGAGCTCTATGAGCGTGCAGCCATCCGCGGCGCTCCAATTTAAACTTTTAAAGTGACATTTAAAAAAAAATGCCCAATTCCTCTTCCAAATTCAAACCAGATTCTTACCCAGGCATTTCTTGGTAGCCAGAAAAAGGAAGGCAGTAATTGTGGGCCCCCCTCTCGCTCCTAAACTATTTCAGGCTACATATTTTTCATCACTGGGGGGATACCTTGCAAGGGAAATGAGGCAAAGCCTCCCCTCCTTCCAAGGCGCCTTGTCCCAGTGTAATAGAACAAGGGTCTTTTCCCCACACCTGGTCCCCATGATGATGTGGGGGCTTGTGGGGGAAATATAGGATTCTGGAAACTCCAATTTGAATATAATGGATATGTGGTACCCCTTATTATTACCTCTTATTACACCCCAAGAAAAAAAAGATCAAATGTCTATAAACACAATGTGCAAGAGTTCTTTTTTTAAAAATGTATAAATCACATTGTTCAGCGATGTAGATCTAGTGTCAATCATGACGAACTATTACCACATGATGCTTCCCTGCCTGTTGATGTTACTCCACTTCCCTAATGCTGCTAAATGACAGATTCCTGGCTTTGTTTCATAAACAACATCACCATAGGATGCTGGGGGACATTATTCCAAAGTCATATAATGTTTTGAGACCATGGTGGGAGTAGAAAGAGTCTGATTCTTCTTGTGGGAGGGTTCTGTCCATGAAGGTCCACCATCTCTTAAAAAAGCATTGGTTGCTGGGGGAGTGTGAGAGATCCTTGGTGAGTCTTTCCCTGTACAGTAATACTCTGAGTTCCCACTTGACTTGAGACACCTTCGGGGGAGATTGCAAGATCCAGTTTTTTTAGATGGCTCTCCGGGCTGCTAAAAGTGAAATCAGAATCCAGGGTTTGTGCGATCTGTTGGGGTCACCAGGAAATGAGCTGTTTGTCCCAATGACCAAAAATGAGTAGAAAAGGATCTTTGGGGATGTTGATGAGAGAGATCCTGAATATGAATGCAATGACTTGGTCTTAGAAGGCTGAAATTGAAGGACACGACCAGAGATGGTGAGTAAGTGAGGGTTTTGCTTGGACTCACAGGGGACAAGAGGTGGTAGTGGGATTGCATTTATCTCTTATGCAAGATAGGTATGTATGGTGGATAATCTTTAGCTGGGTTTCCCTCCAGATCTCATTGGTTGTGAGGTATAGGACAGAGTTGTAATCACTGAGTATTTTGTTAGCATCATCATCATCCAGGAAATCATTGCTCCATTTAGCATCTAGAGGGGGGTGTAGCCGAGAGGTGGTTCCAGAGGTGGTTCTGGCCAGCTCAGTAGAGTGCTTTAAAAAAAGCCTGGATTCTTTCCTAAAGGTACATAATATAACTGTGTACTAACATTTATAGGTAAAGTTTATCCAGGGAATATTTGATTGCCTCTTGGGGGATCAGGAAGGAATTTTTCCCCTGCTGTAGAAAATAGGATCATGCTTTGCTGGGGTTTTTCACCTTCCTTTAGATCAACTGTGGGTATAGGATTGTGTATATGGGATTGCAGTTTTTTTTTTATTGGTTGAACTAGATTGACTTGTGTATTTTTTCAACCTGACTAACTATGTGACTATGTAAGTATGGGGCACTTAAATGAATTTGGAAGCCCCCTTTAAAACAAGGGGTCCCACAGATGTCTGCCAACCGCCAAAAGGAATGAGTATTGTGTACATTAGTATCCCTTATTACTCATTCCCCCCCAAAAAATGAAAAAGTAAATAAAACTGTAATCAATGCCCCACAATATAAATCCAGCATTAACCCTGCTGTCCAGTCATGTACATCTATTGCCAATCACAATGACCCATCACCTGACGATATTCCCTCGCTAAATGACAGATCCACTGGGGGCAGATTTCTGGGGGTCCTCTATTATAAATGGGGCTTCAAGATTCCTAAAAGTCCCCCCATAAACCCCCACATCTTCTTGGGGATCAAATGTGGGGTAGAAGCCCTTAACCTCCAATGTAGTAGCAAGGTGTTTTGCACATGCGGGAGGCTTTATTACCTACCCTCAAATGTTGAAAGGCGTGTGTCCTTGTGTGGTTCAAGAAGGAAGGGCTGCATGGTTCAAGAGAGCCAGTCTGCATGCTCAGATTAAAGGCCTGGTATGGATTTTTAGGGGACCTCTTTTTTTATGCATGAGGTACCCCCTTAAAATCCACATCAGACTCAGAGTATCATACCAATGCCTGATGTGTATTTATTTTTGGGGGGTATTCTATGCAATTTTTAAAAATTCTTGCTGTTGGATGTGCTGCAGAAAAAGGGACAAGAGAAAAAGCAAACAAACCCAGCAAACAGACCACTCAAAGGGTCCCACAAAATGGGATTCTGTGTTTTTTTAACCCATTGGCGCTGGTTGTATGCATATTTGCATGAATTGCTGCCACTACACCTGTGCCGAGAGCGCGCAGCGCACTCCCGGCAAAGTTACAGTCACCTAACCGAAAGCTCCTGATTGCCCTTTGTGATGGGGAGTTTTCGGACCATGTGACCGCCATGACAGCCAATCACAACAGTCACAGTCACATGATCTTGTCAATGCAGGTAAAATGCAGAAATAGTGGGCATAGAGGCATAGTCAATACAGTCCAGGGTCAGTTCACGTGAAAGGCAGAAACATATCGGATAAACAATGCAGATGGCAGGCAGAGGCATAGTCGATACAGTCCAGGGTCAGTTCACGTGAAAGGCAGAAACATGGCGGATAAACAATGCAGACGGCAGGCAGAGGCATAGTCGATGGACATGAAAGGGTCAGTTCACATGGAAGGCAGTGGTATGGTTGGTTGAGGCATCAGGGAAATAATCAGCACAGAATTGAAAATGGGGAAATGGGAGTCTACTAGAAATATGAGCTAATTATTTACAAGAGTGTGATAGCGTCTGAAGCATTCTCTGATGCAAAGGCCAGGTTGGGAGGGACATTAGGAATAATGGAAAGTGGAGTCTTTCCTAACTCCTCTTTTGCTGCACATCCAACTTTTTTTGCCATCTTCTTCCGGGTGCTGATGGGGGAATATTGTCAGGAAAATTGCGCTCATGCATTCTGCTGACACAATCGGGGTGAATTCTTTCTGGGGGGGGATCCTTGTTGATACAGTATCTCACAAAATTGAGTACACCCCTCACATTTTTGTAAATATTTTATTATATCTTTTAATGTGACAACGTTGAAGAAATGACACTTTACTACAATGTAAAGTAGTGGGTGTACAGCTTGTATAAGAGTGTAAGCTTGCTGTCCCCTCAAAATAACTTGACACACAGCCATTAATGTCTAAACCGCTGGCAACAAAAGTGAGTACACCCCTAAGTGAAAATGTCCAAATTGGGCCCAATTAGCCATTTTCCCTCCCCGGTGTCATGTGACTCATTAGTGTTACAAGGTCTCAGGTGTGAATGAGGAGCAGGTGTGTTAAATTTGGTTGGTCACTCTCACTCTCTCATACTGGTCACCGGAAGTTCACCATGGCACCTAATGGCAAAGAACTCTCTGAGGATCTGAAAAAAAAGAATTGTTGCTCTACATAAAGATGGCCTAGGCTATAAGAAGACTGCCAAGACACTGAAACTGAGCTGCAGCATGGTGGCCAAGACCATACAGTGATTAAACAGGACAGGTTCCACTCAGAACAGACCTCGCCATGGTCGACCAAAGAAGTTGAGTGCACATGCTCAGCATCATATCCAGAGGTTGTCTTTGGGAAATAGACGTATGAGTGCTGCCAGTATTGCTGCAGAGGTTGAAGGGGTGGGGGGCCAGCCTGTCAGTGCTCAGACCATATGCCACACACTGCATCAAATTGGTCTGAATGGCTTTCATTCCAGAAGGAAGCCTCTTCTAAAGATGATGCACAAGAAAGCCCGCAAACAGTTTGCTGAAAATAAGCAGACTAAGGACATGGATTACTGGAACCATGTCCTGTGGTCTTAGTAGAAATCTTCTCCGAAGGAAGACCTTACTT
>BLSH010016781.1:390840-401331 GCA_018402905.1 Glandirana rugosa | reverse complement strand
CAACAACAGGAACCTGACCCTATAGAATTAGGAGATGATTTTAGAACAATAATCTGTCCCTCTAAGCAGTAGACTCTACCTAGTCCAGTCAGATCATTCTGTAATGCAGGATGATGAGATGTTATTAGATCTGCAGTAGTAAGCAGTAGTAGTAGTAATCTCTACCTAGTCCACAATCAGATCGATGTTCTTAATATTATATCTGCAATCTGTCCCTCACAGCGCCGGCAGCATCCTCTCCCTAGACTAGCCTGAGAGCATGTGACATGCAGCACTACGTGACTCCAGCTTATATGGAGGCTGGGTCACATGATGCACTTGCCAATCACAGCCATGCCATTAGTAGGCATGGCTGTGATGGCTTCTAAGGCAAACCAGTGAAACGCTTGTTGATTGGCTGCCCTGCAGCTATTCAACATGCGTGATCAAATACCCGAACCCAGAACCCGAACCCAAACTTTTTTTCAAATGTCCGGGTTCGGGTCACGGACACCCCAAAGTTCGGTACGGACCCGAACGTAACAGTTCGGGTTCGCTCAACTCTAGTTGGTAGACCAATATGCATGCCATTCGTTCTTTTTTGTAAGCCCCATGTTGATCGTCAGGCCTAAAAACAATTTAAGCTCCTCTACTGCTGTCTACTGGGTATGGCATGGAGTTGGGGTTGTTCTCTATGTATTTTTGAGCATAAAGGTTTGTTTGGTCCCTGATGCTTTGCACTAGCTCATCAGGGAAAAATACATTTTAAAAATCTTTTTCGGAAAAGCCTTCGGTGTTGGCCTGCACACCTGGCTGTGCCGTGAAAGGGAGGATTGTGGCTGACCCTGCGCTAGAAGGCAGCCAAAATGGGTTAGCCAAGGTATCCAGAAGCTGGGTTTGGGCCCTAATTCTTTGTTGTGAAATTCCAGTGCTTGTACTGGGCCTTTCCTCTTGGCGTCTAGCATCGTTGGCATTTGCCGATTAGCCATGGGGGATTCTGGTGCTGCTGGTAGCTGCTTTGGTCTTGAGACCATCTTCTTTTAGGACAGACTGCTTCCTCCTCAAATTTGGATGACGATGTACCGCCTTCGATGGGCTAGTATTCCGAACCAGAATCGTAACTGTATTGGGGTGGTGAGAGCTCCCCACTGCTCTCATCAGTCAGGCTTAGTATCTGATATGCCTCTTCTGGAGTGTATACTTTTCTGGACATGGTGGCTGTATGACAGGTGACACCGATGGGCTGCACGACAGATGACACTGATGAGCTGCACGTCAGAGACTAATGGGTTGCACATCAGGGACTAATGGGCTGCACGTCAGGGACTAATGGGCTGCACGTCAGTTAGTATTTGGCTTCACATCACGTGGTAATTGGCTGCACATCAGGTACTGCTGGGCTGCACGACAGGCACTAATAGGCTCACGGGACAGGTACTCCTGATGGGCTCACAGACAGGTACTCCTGATGGGATGTCAGGTACTTAGATGGGATGACAGGTACTCAAACGAAATGGCAGGTACTCTGATGGGATGACAGGTGCTCGGATTATATGACAGGTACTCTGCTGGGATGACAGGTACTCAGATGGTATGATAAGTACTCAGATGGCATGACAGGTACTCTGATGGGCTCATGGACAGGTACTCTTGATGGGCTCGTGATACAGGTACTTCTGATAGGATGTCAAGTACTCAGACGGGATGACAGGTACTCAGACAGGATGACAGGTACTCTGATGGAATGACAGGTACTCAGATGGTATGACAGGTACTCAGATGGTATGACAGGTACTCAGATGGCATGACAGGTACTCTGATGGGATGACAGGCACTCAGGCGGGATGACAGATACTCAGGCAGGAAGACAGGTACTCAGATGGGATGACAGGTACTCTGATGGGATGACAGATACTCAGGCGGGATGACAGGTACTCTAATGGGATGACGGTAACTCATTTGGGATGACAGGTACTCTGAAGGGATGACAGGTACTTTGATGGCATGACAGGTACTCTGATGAACTGACAGGTACTTAGATGGGATGATAGGTACTCTGATGAGCTCACAGACAGGTACTCGGATGATCTGGTGATAGGTCCTCTTTATTTCACTGGGGGCAATCTGGGCACAGTAAAGACACAGTAATGTGGTAACTCACTTTTCCATGGTCTCCTCCTCGCATAGGATTGGTGTGTGAGGAGGAGAACCCGGTAACAGGCAGTTACCCGCAGTTTGTTTACATTTATGAGCGGCTGTGATTGGACACAGCTGGTCACGTGGTAAAGAGCCCATTTTATGGGCTCTTTACCCTGATCGGGGGGCCGGGCTTTGTCCAAGGGACAAGTCTCATCACTGCGCACCCCCGGGGCACACACGAGCGGCGTGCACGTGGATCAACAAAGTGACTGGCTATGATTGGACACAGCTGGTGACTTGGTAAAGGGCCAATTTCCTTGACTCTTTACCATGATTAGGGATGGGCTGTGTCCTGCCACCGGGGGGCCTGCAGTAGCGGCAAGAAGCGGTGGATGTCATATGACATCCACTCTGAGGGAGGGAGTGTTCTTGCTGGCATCATTTGTCTATGGCCCGGTATGGAACTGGTTAAAGGAGCAGTTTTAATGTATAAACATTTTTAAAAAAGCACTGCTCCTGGCCAAATTTGATTTTTTTACAGTTTTCTTTTCATTGGTACATGTCGTTAATGGCAGTGCCTATCTCCTATGCTATTTTAGTACACCCCTTGCCAATTAGCCAAGGAAATGGACATTTTTAATTTTAAAGATTTAGCTATCATTGATTTCAAAGGGATTTGGCATTTGAACTTCTTCAAAGTTCTCCCAGCAACACTTGAACCAAACCCAGGATAGTTTGGCTTATCTATCTATCTATCTATCTATCTATCTATCTATCTATCTATCTATCTATCTATCTATCTATCTATCTATCTATCAAGTGATACCTACTAAATTATATTATTAAGGGTGTGCCTGTCTACCACACTCTCAGAATATGTAGACTATCCACTAGAGCTGCACGATTAATTGTTAAAAGATCGCAATCTCGATTCAACCCCCCTCACAATCTACACCCGGCATTTCCTCGATTCTGTGTAAACAGTGCAGAACGGTTCAGAGCTGTCATAATAAAAAAAAAAGCCTGAGAATGTTTATCAACATTGCTCAGGGCTGGGAGATAAAGAAGAGAATAGATACAGAGTAACATTTTGTTCTTTTAGAATAGATCAAGGGAAGAACTTCCGTCTGACATTTTAACCATGCCTTTTTCTGACACTTGTTGCTTACAAGTTAATATTAGTATTTTCTGCTGGAAAATTACTTAGGACACCCAAACATTATATATACATTTTTAGACCCTAGAGAATAAAATGGCAGTCGTTGCAATATTTTATGTCACGCGGTATTTGCGTAGCGGTCTTTCAAACGCAATTTTTTTGGAAAAAAATACACTTCAATGAATTTTTTAAAAAAATGAAACAATAAAGTTAGTCAAATTTTTTTGTATAGTGAGAAAGATGTTGCACTGCGAGAATCGTGGGGGAATTGTGATCTTTATTCTAAGCAAAAAAATTGTGATTTTCGTTTTAGCCAGCTCCATTATCCACATAGTCTTCAGAGTAGGGATCAAGAGTGACCACAGCAATCAATGGGATTTCAACACATAATGATCTAATATCATTAATGTGGGAGTAATCTCCCATGCATGAATTTTACCTATAGGACAGATTTACTGTAGATGCAGCCAGTAACATCACCAGTGCATGTGCTCTGAAGCAGTGGTTCGCAACCTGCACTGCCACCGCTGAAGGCTCTTCCATCTTCACCCATTCTTCCTTCTCAGGTTAGTGGCCGGAGCCGCAATGATGTTTACGCGCAGGACTCCATGTCGTTCCTTTAGAGCCGTGGTTCTCAACCTCAGTGCTCAAGTACCCCCAAACAGGCCATGTTTTGGGAATTTCTCTTAGATAAAATAGCTGTCCAAAATACCAAGCCATTGACTCTGCTTTAAAGCACCTGATAAAAGAAAACCTGCAAGCATGGCCTGTAGGGGGTACTTGAGGACTGAGGTTGAGAACCACTGCTCTAAAGGAAGGCACGGAGTCCTGCACGTAAACGTCATTGCAGCTCCTGCCGCTAACTCAGAAGAATGAATGGGTGAAGATGGAAGCGCCATCAGCGATGACAGTGCACCACTGAAGGGCTTTGTTCTAAGGTAAGTTTCACATAATGTGCTAGTATGCAATGCACATTATGACATTTTTTTTAAAAAGCCAGTGGTTTACTACCACTTTAAAGTACATTCCGAGTAGCTAATATGGATTACTGCATTTTGTATATTAACAGTGCTATTTGTGCTGCATACAGTAAACAGATTAATATAATTTATTTACATAAAACTAAAAAAAAAAAAAACAGGACATAATATACTGTTCAGTTTGTATGAAGATTTATACAGGCACCACTGTAATTGGGAGTATAGCACTTTAAAGCAATTATGTAACCCCTTAAAAGCTATTAGCAGCCTTTTGTAAACTGTACAGAATCATGGGAATGTATTATTCTAAATATGCAAAAATAGCTGAATTTATATTTAGTGGAAGCTACATAATATACTTCCTTGTCAACTAGCTACTTGCCACTGAAAACACATAAATATAAGCAAATAGAGATTGGAAAGATAAATAACAATACTGTATGTGAAAAGTGATAATGTACTCTATTTACTACAAGCCAATAAAGCAGCTTGTAAAAAAGAGCCTGCACCTTTAATGGCTTACTTTCTCTGTGGCAGACTGCACTCCCAGCTACTGATCTAAAGATGCAGTGACACAAAAAGCTTAGAGATAATTAAATATTGATTTTTGTTTTCTAATCCTATATAAAAATTGTCCTGGGTGTCCCAATGGTAGTTTTCATCTCTAGGACATGGTGAACGATATTAACCCTGCTTTGTTTCAAGTTGCTGTGGAGCAAATAAATGTGCTCATTCAGAATAAAAAGTAACAGTTTTAGAAACTTTTTTTTCTTTTATCTTGTAAAAGACATGTCCCATCTGCAAGGTGATTTTATTTAACTCTTTGTCAGAGATTCTACAAAAACCTTTCTGTAACATGTAATTGTACATGCTCCTAGGAGTTTGTTTTATTCATTGTGTCTGCCAAAATGCAATAGGGTGATCTCTTGTCATGTTTTATGTAATGTATCTTAAAAATATACAATATTTTGGTCACTGGTCCTGTTTTCCAAAGATACGAATGTTATATTATATGCAATTGTACATGTATTGTACATTAATTAAGTGTATTTGCCCATTCAGTTACAGTACATAAAAGTGAACTACCTAGTACAGACCCAGGTTTGCCTTTAGATAGCCAAAAATTTGATTGGTCAGGATAATGGATGGAATCTGTAAAGCCTCGTACACACGCGCAGATTGTTGGCCAACCGAACGTCCAACTTTTGTCCAAAATTGGGCGACGGCGGTTTTGTCTAGCGTACTGACATGAGTCAAGTAATCGGCCAACAAACCCGAATGTAGTGACGTGTTACGAGTGTATAACGAGTTGTTGGCCAATTTCTGTACACACGAGCCAACATTCAGCTAACGCCTTGTTGGCCAACACAAGTTTTCTAGTCTCATCGTCCAACTTCTGTTGGACGACAATTGGAAATTGGCTGTAGAATCGTGCATACACACGATCGGATTATCGGCCAAAAGGCTGTTCGCCAATAATAGGACCGTGTGTACGGGACTTAATACTTCTATGCAATGTTTGTAATCATTACCCTTTAGAGTGAAGTGAGATTGTAGCTTTTGTAAGCATTGCCTGACTATTAACAAATTCTGTTTTTAATAGAGGCTTGCTGACAAGCGCTTTATTGTCTTGCCTGACCTTCAACGCTTCGTATCAAAACATTATCCATCATCCTACTTGTGTTGTAATATATAAGTGGATCTAATTTTAAAATAATAAAGATTGTTTTTTTTTTTTTCTTAAGTTGCAGTTTTAAATTTTAAAGACACAGAGTTTGATATACTAAAGACAAATAGGCTTTTTACTTTGCAATGGATCTTCCCCAGAGCTTAATGAATGTAATGCAATTTCACTTTGTGAAAAATACCCATACAAGGAAAATAAATTAAAAAAAACACATTTGCACAGGTTAGGATGAATAAAGTCAACAGAGCTTCACCTCATTCACTAAGCTCTGGGAAAAATTCCCTGGCAAAATGCTACTTCCCTTGCAAAGTGAATGGTCTATTTGCCTTTAGTAGCCCCCCAGTGCCTAAATGTTTTAAATGGTGTTCTTACCTATGTGTTACAACTGTAAAATAAGTGACTTAATCTATATAAATTTAGATCAATCACCGGGATTTTCTGGTCTCTGTATTTAGCATGCATTTAGATGCATTGGGGTTGATTTACTAAAGACAAAAAAAATGATCACTTTTCAAGGGAAACTGCACTTTGCAGGGCAATTCTACCCAGAGCTTAATGAATGTGATGAAGTTCTGCTGGCTTCCATTGTCCAATCATATGGAAGCATTTTTTTTTTATTTTCCTTACATATGATTGGGTATTCTTTGCAAAGTAAAATTTCAGCAGTTCTGGGGAAAAATCCCTTGCAAAGTGAAATCTCAGCACATTCACTAAGTTCTAAATCCCTTGCAAAGTGAGCAGCCTACTTACATTTAGTAAATGAGCCTCATTGGTGTTGTTTTTCTAAAGAAGTTGAGATTGTTCACTTAACATAGTTCATATTCACATTACATAGTAAATTAGTGAATATTAGTATAAAAAAGTGAACATGTGTTCACAGAGAGGTTCATTTACTAAAGCAGTAGGGGCTGTTTGCCTAGCAAAGTTAATGTTTGCTTTACAAAGTGAACATTAACACTTCCCACCTGCCTATTGTCAAATGACGGCTGGGCAGAACATTCGTCATTCCAGCTGCGGAGTGATCTGTCACAGGCTGTGTCCACTAGACAAAGCCCATGACTGATCTGTGTACTGGCCTGTTGTCAGTACCATGTGATCGCTGTGACCAATCACAGAGGATCACATGACAATTGTAAGCAATGGATGGCTTCCTTTCATGCCATTCATTTTGTACAATTGTGTTGCTAGCTGTGATTGGTCACAGTGAGCACATGGTACAGACAGGGACAATCACAGCCCATCTGTACCATGTGATTAGCTGTGGACAATCACAGCTAATTACAACAGAACACACAGAATGAATCAGTTTCATTCAGTAAAAATGGTTGCTTATACCTGTGGAATTCATTGGTATAAGCCAACATAATGTGTAAAAAAAATCCTGATTACTTCCTTAGAGTAATACAGTGTTACTATTGTAACTATATATTTCTCTGGTCACAGTGTGTTTAAAAAAAATCATAAAAAAAAGAAAAAAATTTAATAAAAATAAAAAAAAATTGAAAAAAATAAATAAAATGTAGTGCCCTGATCACCGCCACACCCATTATATGATGACGCTGTACTGCACTGATGACAGTATGTAAATAAAAATGTAAAAAAAAACAATTGTTTTGCAATTTTTGCATTTTCAAAAATATTGTGACAAAAAATTACAACTTCAATAAACTCACTCTTACTAAATACCTTGGACTGTGTTCTTCTCTAAAACGGGGTCATTTGGGGGATATTTGTACTGTCTTGGCATTTTTTTGGCCTCGGGAAAGGAGATAGGCTGTCAGTCATTAGGATTGATCAATTTTCATATACTGTGTATATACCATAGTTTATGGACTCTATAACTTTCCTACAGACTAAACAATAAACACTGATTTGGGTTATTTTCACCAAAGAAATGTAGCAGAATACAGTTTGGCCTAAATTTATGAAGAAAGTATATTAAGGGTGGGCTTCTGCGCTCCCACAGTCTCTCTATGTGCATATGGTAGCTGGTGTGTGTCAGCTGCTCACACAAAGATGTGAATCCACAACATCAAACAAAATCTAAACACAGGTAAAAGGGGTGGAGTGCTAACACTTGTATACAATTTAAAATTCCATAGCAATAAAAGCATAACAAGCGTAAAATCCTGAGATGATAAGATCTAAGTGTGGTATTTTTTTTTTTTCCAACAAAGCTTTATTGAATAGTGCAAGGAAATACAAGTGTATAATGAGTAATGTATGTCACACTGAAAAGTCAAAACATTAGACAAAGCTATATGCATACATTAGTACATTAACCTTATCCATTACTGGGAGATATGTCTGCAATATTTTAGGTGGGTGATGCAGCTTACTCAATATGGTTATTGAGTGGGATTTTGCGGAATACGAAGGCAAACACTGCATCCATCGTGTCCAGCACGAGGGGGGGGGGGTGTGGAGAGGTGGGTTGGGGAACGATGGCGTAGGGCTAGGGGAAGAGGAGGTGTGTTAAGAGAGATCGCTCCCAGGGGGAGCGTAGGTGTAGCTATCTCGATGGGTAACGTGCAGTTTTGATAGGGAAATATAAGGGTGTGGGGGAGTGAGGGGGTCTTCGTTTTGATCTGAAGGGCCTTGTGAGCGTATAAGGTCATATAGATCGGGGGAGGCGTTTGTTAGTGAGAAAGGCTGGTTGATCTGGGATTTGGGCCGAGTATGGGGCTAGGTGGTGTTTAAGGTTTGTTTATATAAGTCCGAGGTTTGGAAGTGTGTCCAGCAAGCCCATCTCTTGGTGTACAAGTTAGGGGTATTTTGGGCGATAAGTGTGGTAAATTGATATTAAAGTATATATAAATACTGCTTAGTGGTATATCGTTATACGTCTCAAGGCTGGACCAGCATATACCACATCAATCAACCCAAGCTGTGCAACATCAGATCATACATATGAAACATTTAACAAGTCCAGATATAAAAAAAAAAAAAAAAAGAGGGGGGGGTAAAACTTCTGTATTAATAGTCTATAAGAGCATTCATAAAACAGGTCCTTCGGGTTGTGACTTTCTTCTTGAAAATATCTTGTGCCTTTCTTTATAGGTGCTTAAGTGATGTTAGCAGGGCATATAATATGGTGATTTTTCATCTGTGATATCACTTCTAGGTGCTCAAGCCTCTCACCCGGAGTGTGCTAAACAAAAGCACATAAAGGTATCTTTGTGTGGTAAAGGACCAGTTCCACCACTAGGGGTCCTCGGTCACCTATTCCTTAGTGTTACTAAATAACACTAAAAAAAAGCTCTATTTGTGTGAGAAAAATGTATAATAATTTAATATGAGTACAGTGTTGTAAGCTGAAAATTTGCCTTAGCAGGAAGGGGGGAAAGTGCCCTGTATTGAAGTGGTTAATGAATACGGCAAAGGACTGTTCACTTTGAAAATCCAATTATGTGCAAAGGAATTAAAAGAAAACAGGGCTTTTGCTCACACATAACTGGGTATACACAATGGGCACAACTTCTTATTCACTAACATTCACTTTGCTAGGTGAACAGTCTCTCTTGTTTTATTAAATCACTTCCCTTGAAAGCTCAATCACATATAAGGAAGATAAAACGGAAAATTTCTTATCAAATACTTACCGTAATTTTCCTTTCCTGATGGACTCCATGGCAGCATACGTATGGGTTAACCCCGCCTCCTCTCCACGCCTATAGGACCCCACTCCCTTAAATTTAGGCTCAGAGCCAGGGGCCGTGTTCTGTAACTAGCCTACTCCTGACACTGGGGTGGGAACTCCTGCTGCCATGGAGTCCATCAGGAAAGGAAAATTACGGTAAGTATTTGATAAGAAATTTTCCGTTTTCCTGACAGACTCCATGGCAGCATACGTATGGGACTTAACTAGCCATACACCTCATGGGCGGGCAATGCTGAAAATACTGAACCAAAGGCTTTAAATTCGTACCGTCAACAGACAGGCCCTTCAAGCCACAAAAAAACAGAGGATAACGAAGCAGGCTCTGCATAATAATGAGCCATAAATGTATTGATTGAGGGCTGCAAGGCCGCCCTACGGACTATATTGGGAGCCACATGCTGCGAAACTGCCCGAGATGTAGACACACTCCTGGATGAGCGAGTGGTCACCACCTCCAGAGAGCCAAGCCCTCAGCTCTGAGCCCGTTGGATGGCCCGGACAACCCGTGCCACCATCATCCTAGATGAGGCACATTTCCCATGTTATTTTCGGCAAAGAATGAATAAGCATTCTAAAGCCTGAAGGAAGCTATTGCTTGCAGATATGATAATATCTGGAGAGTCATTATTGGAAAGAAAAAGTTTATTCACTAGACTGAAAACGCGATGAAACTAACTGAACCGTTCACATTTAGTTTACACTCGATACATATTCTACCGGAAAAGAAACCAAGATCCTTAGAGAGTCTATAATAGTATAGACGTTCGTTATCGAAGGAAGTCCGAAATCTTACGAATAAGTAAGAAACGGCTTTTATTGTACCCTTTACACGGAGTAGATCCTACTACCACCGTGCCCAACAGGCCCGGTAGGTTGCCCGAGTCTC
>BLSH010016781.1:349017-368908 GCA_018402905.1 Glandirana rugosa | reverse complement strand
TGCTATCTGTCCTCAGAGCAACAGCACAGACAGCAGTAGTAAAGTAATCTATCTCAGGATGCAGGATCAGGTCTTAAAATGGCTAAAATCTGTCCCTCACGCCGTCAGCTACCTTTCCCTATACTAACCCAAGGAGCATGTGACTGCAGCACTGTGACTCCAGCTTATAAAGAGGCTGGGTCACATGATGCACCGGCCAATCACAGCCATGCCATTAGTAGGCATGGCTGTGATGGCTTCTAAGGGCAAACCAGTGAAACGCTTGTTGATTGGCTGCCCTGCAGCTTCTCAACACGTGGAGTAAAATAGCAGAACCCCGGACCGAACCCGAACGATTTTTGAAATGTCCGGGTCCGGGTCCGTGCCACGGACACCCTAAAGTTCGGTACGGACCCGAACGTTACAGTCCGGGTTCGCTCAACACTACTGATGAGTCCGTTGTCCGCAAATGGAGTGCGGTTACCCTCCGCGATGGAGTGCGGTTACCCAACATATATGTTTCAGAGCATTTAAGCCCTTCATCAGGGGTAGCTGTACAACTAGTTGTGGCAAACGGATGTGTATTATAATAAAAATTCTTCTCTGGATATAGCTGATATCAAGTATACCCCACAACTGTGGGGGGAGATCAATTTTGTGGTGTTGCTGCTGGGTGGACAGATCAATCATCAAAGATTCTTTCTGAAATAAAGTGGAGTCCATATTTCTGGGGGGGAATCCACTTGTGTACCAATATCTTTGGGATGAGGAGGCCACAACATTTTATCCTACAGACTGTACGGTATACTATTTGAACTAGGAGTTCCATCCTGCTTCAGCCATCAGAGGCTCCCTGCAGTGATCAGTATTCGCTCTTCTCTGTGAAAATAGCAGATGGAGGGAGGAGAGACCCTTGGGAATGCCCTCATGTTGGTAGGATCAGCCAGACGGGACCTAAGTGGACAGTTCGCCATGAGATCACTCCAGGCCACGGCTTCCAATATGGCGACCAACACTAGGCCTCAGACTCCGCTCCCTCTTCCTACCCTGCAGCTCGGCTCTCTTGTGGCCAACCAAGCACCTGGGACTGCCGTAAGTACCCGCCTTGTGGGGCTCATATCCCCTGCATCCACAGAATCCATCATCAGTCATGCCATGGAGGAGTTAGGCCTCTCCCCTATGGAAGCAGGCACTTCACAGTTACACAGTCTTCAGCCACGGGCGACCTGCGGCATGGATTATCCTGATACTATGGCAGCTATGTTTAACAAATTTGCTGATCTGCTCTATAGGGGTCTTAATAACACTGCAGCAAGGATCACAACTGATATAAAAGCGGACTTGCAGAACTTGGGATCCCGCATGGAGGTTATAGAATCTAAGCTAGATGCCACCATTATTAGAACTAATCAAAACACAGATTGAATCCAGGATTTACAAAATAAATTGGTAACTGCCCTCTCCAAAATAGATGATCTTGAAAACAGAAATCGGAGGTACACTTTTAGGATCTGGGGGTTCCCCTAATCCTTTAAGGACATCCCTGAATCTGTACGCTCTTTTATACAAGATCTTATTTCTGATATCCCTCCATACAATTTGGAACTTTATCATGCCCAGAGAGCACTTAGGCCGCTACAGTCGGATGGCTTACCTAGGGATATTGTTGTCAAACCCCATTACTATGCGGTCAAAGAGGAGGTGATGCTGAAGTCTCATTCCATACCCAAGATTATCTTTCAGGGTCATGAGTTACAAGTCTTCGCCGATCTGTCTTCAGCTACTATTCAGAAGTGTGGATTGTTTAAACTTCTTCTGGCTGTGCTGACACAGCAGAACCTCAAATACTGGTGGCTCTTTCCCTTCAGCTTAAAATTTTACTACATAAATAAACTCTACTCGCTCTCCTCATTTGCAGATGGTGAACACCTACTGGTACAACTGGGACTAATCCAACTGGGCCCCTCTTCTACTACTACTGGACCTGGCTCCTCCAAGGGTCAGCTTCCCTCCAGTCCATTAACTCCAGTGTAGGTAAAGTCAAAATCTAAAGAGTCCAAAGAAGCTATTCCTCCTTCAACTGAAGATCTTTGCCACACACCTTACTAAGGTCATTTTTCTTGGAAGGTCCCAGGTTTCCAATACTCACCCATTGAACTGACCCTTGGTTCTTTATTCTCATACCCCTGCATTCTCCCCCCTGGACCCCACTGTTTGCTGAGGGTCAATCCTCGACAAACCCATTCACAGGAACTAGGGGACATTAGGGGAGCGGGGGGTGTAACTCTCCCTGTCTATCAGATAATGACATGCGTTTTACAGCTATGATGGGTTGATAAAAACCCCATCCTAGGCCTTGAACTATGACAGATGCACATTTGCATTTTCTGAATAACATTACTAAATTGCAGGACTAAACAGTTATAAACTCTATCTACAAGAATCTGAAGTTGAGAACTATAAAGTTTTAGAGTGCCTACAGTTGTTAATTGGCCTTAGACCTGTATGTTATATGTTTTTAACCACTTGCTTACTGGGCACTTAAACCCCCCACCTGCCCAGAACAATTTTTGGCTTTCAGCGCTGTCACATTTTGAATGACAATTGCGCGGTCGTGCGACGTTGTACCCAAACAAAATTTTTATCATAGAGCTTTCTTTTGGTGGTATTTGATCACCTCTGAGGTTTTTATTTTTTGTGCTATAAACAAACAAAGAGGGACAATTTTGAAAAAAGAACAATATTTTTTACTTTTTGCTATAATACAAATTAAAAAAAAAATTAAAAAAAAAATTATTCATCAGTTTTGGCCAATTTATATTCTTCTACATATTTTTGGTAGAAAAAAAAATTGCAATCGGCTTATATTGATTGGTTTGCACAAAAGTTATCGCATCTACAAACTATGGGAATTGATTTATGGTGTTTTTATTATTTATTTATTTTTACTAGTAATGACGGCAATCTGCAATTTTTATCGGGACTTGCGATATTGGGGCAGACATGTCGGACATTTTTGACACTTTTTTTGGCACCAATGACATTTATACAGCGATCAGAAATTTAAATATCCACTGATTACTGTATAAATGTCACTGGCAGGGAAGGGGTTAACATTAAGGGGGCAGTGAAGGTGTTAACTGTGTTCCCTGCATGTGTTCTAACTGTGGGGGGGGCGGGGGTGGCCAGGACATGACAGATCTAACTGATCCCAGTGACAGGGATCAGTAGATTTGTCATGTCCCCTGCCACAGAATGGAGAACCGCTGTGTTTACATCGGCGGTTCCCCGTTCTTCAGTTCTGACAGGCGATCGCGGGTCTCGGGTGACATTGAGTCCGGCCGACCCACGGCCATGCCCACGGAGCGTGCGGTGGCTGCATGCGCGCCACCACCGCCTGTGTGTGCGCACCAGAAGCGTGCACAGGGGACGATGTCCATGGACGTCATCCCGGAAATTCAGATCCGCGCTGGAGCCGTACTTCGGCAATAGCGTGGATCTGAAGGGGTTAAGGGGATGCCTCTCGGCTGGAGTGGTCTTCATGCCCCTCCTTCTGTCGTTGAGAAATAGAGCTTCTCCCTTTCTCAGGCAGGGTTGCCCCCTAAGGGGATCTTACTACAGGAAACTCACTTTCCTAGAAATCATAGCCCTTCATTCATCCATGCTAAATACCCAACTTTTTACCTAGCTAACGTAGAGGACAAAACTAAGCGGTGGCAGTTTTGTTTTCCCATAAGTATAAATTCTTGCTTCTCTCCGAGTATAAAGATCCAGATGGGAGATATATTCTTATCAAAGGCTCGATTGATGACTGCACGTAATCTTTCATTAAAAAAACAAAATGGCCATTAGAAGGAGCTGTTGTGCTCCGAGCGCATAGCCCTGTTTACCTCTCTGTGTTCCTGTACTGGTCAATTCCGCTGACATCACTTACGATCTCTGAGGCCAGAGCTTCGTCCCGCTGTGCTCACCCTGGTAGCCAGCTCACGGTCCTACCGCAAATCCCAGGTAGCTCTCTGGATTCCAGCCATGGACTTCCACCTCATCCATCCTCCCTGATCGGACCGGACCACTACTCCAGTTGATGACAGCCTGCCTGATAGTGTCACAGATGGACATGCGTGATTTACAGTGATTTCTGTAAGTGCTATTCTTTTGCGTGTAATAAATATATTTTAATACTACACTTGGGTGCACCTCCCTCCCTTCTTTTCTCTAATCACAGAGCCATGGACACACTCTAGGGATGGCCATCACCATAATTATTACCCACAGTTGTATATCCTTATGGACTACCAATAGCTCAGAAGCATCTTGATTGTGTAAGTTTTCACTTTCCACAACAGCGAACTGTTTTTTTCTACGAAATCTTTCATATCATACTATGCCCCAAATAAAGGTCAACTCCAGTTTTTTAGATCTATGTTTAAGATATTATTCTCTATGCTAGAGGGCACTATAGTACCTAATAAAGTGACCAGTGAGTATATTTCAAAAGTAGAATAATGCTAATATTAATTCAAAACCAAATAACATACTTGAACCCTTTGGGTCTGCCTTCCAACCAGCTCTGTGAGGGGCATTCCCTTCATGGGTAGAAAAGGCAATCTTCTCTTTTGCTGTCTCTGTGAGGGGTGTCTGCCAATAGCCCTTAGTTAGGTCTAGAGTTGTTATGTACCGGGCACCTCCCAATTGGCCTCATCAACTTGAGGCATCAGGCATGCATCAAACTTGGACACGCTATTTAACATTCTAAAGTAATTACAAAACCTTATAGTGCCACCAGGCTTCGGGACCAGCACAATGGGGCTTGACCAGTCACTGTGTGACTCCTCTATCACGTCCAATTCAAACATGGTTTTGATTTTCTTTGCCACGGCCTCTCTTCTAGCCTCAGGGATTCTATAGGGCTTCATATTTATGCGAACATCTGGTTCCGTGATGATGTCATGCTGGATCACTGAGGTCAATCGGGGTAAAGGGGAGAAAAAGTCTCTATTTTTACTCACAAATTCCTTAACGCCATTTTGTAGTGTTGCGGACAAGAATTTGGTTATGGGGATGTAAGGGGTCATTGGTACCCTGTCCTTTTGGGGAGGGGAGATGGTCAGCAAACTCTCTCTATCCTTCCATGGTTTTAAGAGATTAACATGGTAAATTTTCTCTGGTTTTCTCCTCCCTGGCTGTTAAACTTTGTAGTTTACCCCCCTATTCTTTCCCTAACCTCAGAGGGACCCTGCCATTTGGCCAGGAATTTACTTTCCACAGTGGGGACTAGCACCAGCACTCTATCCCTGGGGTTGAAAATTTGCGTATTGGCCCCCCCGATTATAAAGCCTCCTCTGGGCTTTCTGGGCTCGCTCCAGATGTTCGTGTACAAGGGGCAGTACAGTTGCAATTCAATCCTGCCTCAAGGAGACATGCTCAATGACACTTCTATACGGGGTGGCCTCACCTTCTCATATTTATTTTGCGACACCTAGCAGCCCCAGGGATGTCTACCATACAAGAGTTAAAATGGGGAATAACCCGTAGATGCCTGTGGAACTTATATATGGAAAACATGAGATATGGTAGCAAAAAATCCCAATTTCTCACATCTTCGTCTACCACCTTTTTTAACCTCTTCAGATCTGCGCTATAGCCCATTGACAACTACAGCATGGATCTGCGCGAGCGTGCCCATGGGTCGGGTGGACTCGAAGTCCGCCCGAGATACGCGATCGTCTAGCAGAGAGCCAGAACAGGGAACCGCAGATGTAAACATGGCGGTTCCCTGTTCTGTGAAGGGGGAGATGACAGATCCATTGATCCCTGTGATCGGGATCAGTTAGATCTGTTATGTCCCTGCCAGTCCAGCCCCCACACAGTTAGAACACAGTGAGGGAACACAGTTAACCCCTTGATCGGCCCCTTAGTGTTAACTCCTTCCCTGCCAGTGACATTTATACAGTAATCAGTGGCTATTTAAATTTCTGATCGCTGTGAGGGGGCATGTCCGGCCGGTGTGAGAGACGGCAGCTGTGTGACCAAGCTCCGGCTCCTGATATCTGCCTAGCGACATCCGAAGCGACAGAGGCGAACAGCCAGACGTGCCCATGGCTTCCTTGGATGCAGCAGCACTGGGGGTGATCAGGAAGAGGGGCCCCCAGCGCTCTAACCCACAAAAATTGACAGACTTTTTCGGGCCCTCCGGAGCGAGGGTGTACCAAGATGGCGCCGGCGCGCCTGTGCAGCCTGCAGAGGAAGGAGACAGCGCGTCCGATTCCAGCAGCTCAGCGGTGACGGTGAACGCGGCAGTACACAGGAGCCCCACAGGTACTTGTGAGCCTTCTCCTCCTGATAGCCCCACCACCCACAGCCCAGCTAAGTGTAAGAAAGCTAAGGGGGATGTCCAGGATGCAGAGTCCGGCATGGAGGAGACCGCAGCAGAGCTCTCCACCCAGACACCATTAGAACATTTTCCCTCCTCATCACAGCCGGTCTCTATGACCAACATGAAGGAGATGCTGATTTCACTGTGTGACTCTCTGCATGTAGACATGTTAAAAATTTTGCAGCCCATTAGCTCTTCTGTCATCAACCTACAGGACAGAATGGAGCATGTGGAACAAAAGATGGATGATGCCTATTCTGCCCATAACAGTCTGATTGATGCCTATAAGGAACAACAACGCGAACTGAAGAGGGTGTCAGCTAAACTAGCAGACATGGAGGACCGCAGCTGCAGGAATCACATAAAGTTCCGCGAAATACCAGAGACGATAGCGGACGTGGACCTAAACAGCTACCTCCAACAACTCCTGCATGAATTGGTACCAGAAGCAAGTGAATTGGATTTGCTTATAGATAGGGCGCATAGGTTGCCGAAACTATCATTCCTCCCAGACTCTGTCCCAAGGGACGTTCTGTCCAAAATCCACTTCTTCCACTTTAAGGAAGCAGCCATGAGAGCCATGAGGAAGAAACAACAACTCGCAGGTAAATTCGCAGGAATTACCCTATATACAGATTTATCACAAGCCACAATTCTGCACCGGAAGAAGCTAACAACAATTACAAAAGCCTTGCAGAACCATAATATTGGGTACAAGTGGGGGACCCCATCCAAACTGATAGTAACTTACAAGGATCAAACAGTAAATATTCTATCCATGGAAGCCGGCATCCGCTATCTGAAAGAGTGGGGAATCCTTCCTCAAGAGACCCTGAGTGAATTGCGCATGGAGCCTTCCAAACTGAGAAAAGAATGGTCGCAGTCTTCGGCCAAAGCCTTATCTAAGAAGAGCCTCGCACAACAACCATAAGGCAGTTTCAGGGGTACTTACCCTAATCACAACTAAGCAGGACAACAAAGATAGACCCTATGGTCTTGTTGGCTGGGGTAGTCGGCCCCTTGGTAATGTGCATAATTGGTTGCCCTAGAGTTTGAGGGCAGGCTCTGAACTCCTTTTTACTTGTTACCTTACTCCCTATTTTGTTTGTGTTTTTGTTTTTTCTGGTTCACCTTGACGTATACCGAGTACACATCATAACCTATTCACAGTGCCTTGAGGAGCCCAAGAGAAGCCCACCTATGCTGACAAGTATCTCTACAATCCTACAGCATACACATCCTCGTGCCCTCAAGGAAGAGGGACTAGATTTGCGACTTTGTCTACACACCAGACCTAACCTGGTCACATATGGGTCATTCACTGTCGCTACCTTGGTGAGTTTATATCGGCATGCAACATATACGGCATCATTGTGCCAAGATGGTCCTTAAGGTAGTGTCAATGAACGCTAAAGGGATGAACAGCCCCTTCAAACGCCAAATGCTATGGCAAGAAGCGTAAAACTTGAAAGGGGACATAATTTGTGTGCAAGAAACCCATTTTGCCGCTGCCAAAGCTCCCAAGTGCACACACAAACACTTTTCAAATGCCTTTTTTGCTAATGCAGATTCCAAGCATAATGGAGTGATGATCGCAATTAAGAACTCTGTTGCCTTTGTGCTGCAAGAGGTAGTATTAGATCCGAAGGGAAGGTACATCATTCTTATATGTATGTTAAATAATGTGTTATATACTTTTGTCACGGTATATGCTCCCAACCAGGGGCAAATCACCTTTTTGAAGAAGCTATTAAGGAAGGTTAAAGCTATCTGTAGGGGAAATCTCCTCCTATTGACTTTAACTCAGTGGTTGATGGTAATGAAGATTGTAAGCCCCCTAAAAAACATCATGCATCCTCCCTTCAATCCATTTTACACGCGGAAAGACTATTTGATGCGTGGAGATGTCTACATCCGGGCGAGAAGGACTTTTTGTTCTTCTCAAACTCTCATAGATCATATTCGAGGATAGACATCGCATTAGTAGACATAGCAACACTTCACAGGACCAGATCCGCATAGATAGGTAGCATAACATGGTCTGACCATGCCCCCATCTCAATTGAATTGGAAGAACAATGCAACACTAACCCCACCTATTTGTGGAGAAACAGCATACACATTTTTAACCGCATCAGTCACCGGGAAAGGGTCAAAGATCACCTGGAGGAATATTTCCAGCTTAATGACACCGCTAATACATCTGAACAAACCATCTGGTGTGCCCATAAGGCCTATATTAGGGGTATCATGATACAGATTGCGGCCAAAGAAAAAAAGTCTAAAACCCAAGCTGTAAATAATCTCATTCTAAAGATCCAGCAGCTGGAGCAATCTAATAAGAAATTAATGACCCCTGCATTAATCAGTGCTCTTCAGGAGTGTAGAAGAGAACTTACGTGTTTGTTGCTGGACAAATACGAGAAAAATATTGGATATGTGAGAGCTAGTTACTATTCATCAAGTAATAAAGCGGGCAAAAAATTAGCTCAACAAATTAAAGCAAGGCAAGCCAAATCTAGAATACACTTCTTAATTGACCCTAAATCAGGCGCTAAATTAGTGCATAGCGAATAGTTTTAGGAACTATTACAGCACACTATATAATCTGAAGGAAGACTGTAATACCCCCCAACCATCCACAGCTGACATCCAAAGGTTTTTGGAGTCAGTCCATCTTCCGACTCTGTCCCCAGAGATGCAGGATAGACTTAATCAGCCAATCTCCACTGAAGAAATTAAAGCAGTTATATACAACTTACCCCCAAATAAATCTCCAGGCCCTGACGGGCTATCTGCAGAGTACTATAAATCATTTGTAGACATACTTGCCCCACACCTAACTCTTTTTTTGAATGCAGCTGCTCATACAAGCTCATTACAGGAGGAGATGTTGAAAGCGTACATAGTCACGCTCCCCAAACCAGGGAAAGATCCGACTTCGCCACAAAACTTCAGGCCGATCTCCCTCTTGAACACGGATCTAAAAATATATGCAAAAGTTATTGCGAATAGAATAGCAAAGATAGCACTGACCTTAATTAATTCTGACCAAGTGGGCTTCGTCACAAATAGACAAGCGTCAGATGGCACTCATAGAATACTTAACCTTTTAAGATTAGCCGAAAGTATCATCGGCCTTCATTGCGTTAGATGCCGAGAAGGCATTTGATAGAGTGCACTGGGGGTATTTACAGAGCGTACTCACCAAATTTGGCTTCACAGGTTTTATTTCCTCAGCCATCTTAGCCTTATACTCCAAACCCTCCGCGCAGGTGCACTCTCAGACACGTTTAATATTACCAACAGTACACGGCAGGGATGCCCCTTATCTCTGCTAATCTTCACCCTGCTTATGTAGCCCTTTGCCGAGGCCATACGTGACTCGCAAGCCATAAAAGGGATCCAAACATCCGACAAATCCCACAAAATAGGTCTGTTCGCGGACAATGTCATCTTGACCATTACAGAGATCGATTCGTCCTTGCCTACGCTCAGTAGTATTATAGATCATTTCGGAAAGGTCTCCTACTATAAAATTAATACTAGCAAATGCCAAATCCTTACCACTAATCTTAGCCATAAGAAAAAGAGCGAATTGAAAAAAATACTCCCATGCAATTGGGATAATGACACAATCCAATATCTAGGGATATCCCCAACGGCTAATTCCCGCAAACTATACGAAGCTAACTACAAAAGGCTATTACACACAGTCAAAACCGACATAACTTCTCTGGGGATGCAGGAAATCTCATGGATGTGTAGAATAGCGTCCTTCAAGATGGTGGTGTTGCCCAAGATCCTTTACATGTTTAGAACAGTTCCCACCGTTTTACCGACGCATTTTTCCACAAGATCAATCTCATGCTTAGAGCTTTTATATGGAAAGACAAAAGGGCAAGAATATCCTTCTCAGCGTTAACTAGACATAAAAAAAGGGGGGTATGGGAGTACCTAGGATCAGGGACTTCTATCATGCAGCGCTGATAAACCAACTGAAAAATTGGGTCCAACAATCGTCTGAAGTTCAATGGGCTGGCATAGAGAAAAATATGATCCAAGGCAGAAGCCTAAAAGGCCTGCTTTTAGCCAAACTCCTCAACGAGCCACTCCTTATCCCCAGCCACCCTGCCTTATTAGCTTCCCTACAGGCATGGAGCCATGTTTATAAAAACAGCAAAGACAACATTACACTCCAGATATGTGACCTACCATTATCTACATTTGAATTCCTAATTCCAAACCTATCTACTAAATCATGGATAGACAAAGGCTACTCAACTCTCAAGGAGATCCCTGAGTCAGTCAGGAAAAAGGATATCTTTAGGATCTTACAAATTCAACATTTCATGCACTCTCTCAAAACCAAATCCATAGAGGTTAATAAACCAGTGTGGGAATTTCTTCTCTCAGAACCCAACCATAAAAAGGGCATTTCCCTCATTTACTATACAATTCAACCAGACACTTCGATTAAACAAGAAACCGCTATTAAAAAATGGGAACTAGATCTAGGAAGCACTTTCACTGAACAGGATTGGCTTCAGGCAATTAATCATAGCACAGCAGCTACTCATAGTGTCTCACACTGGGAAAACACATATAAACTGATTTATAGGTGGTATCTTACTCCCGTTAGGCTGTCCAAAATTTATGGTAACGTAGACCAGAGTTGTTGGCGCAACTGCGGTCAAAATGGAAATCTGATGCATATCTTATGGCATTGTAAGTCGGTAGCTAGCTTTTGGAGGTCTGTCTTCCAACTAATTTCATCTATCACTGGAATTGTAACAAAACCTACACCAGCTATGGCGGTATTGGGAATGCATGTTAGGTTATTCCCCCAAAGCTGCAGAACTATAGTAGCACACATATTAATTGCAGCCAGGTTGACTATAATGATCTATTGGAAAAGTGATACCGCCCCAACAATAGCAGAAGTAGTCTCGAGAGTGTGTACGAACTGTGTATATGAACATATCTTTGCATGCACACAAGGCAACAAAGCAACATTCAAACGCCACTGGGACTTAAAAACAATCTGACTAATATCCTGTAATAATAACACGTGGATGAAATGTCTAGCAGAAGGTGGGCCCAGCTATTTAGAAGCAGGAAATTCGGTGTACGTCAAGTCCTTTCTGAGTTTTATGTTGAGTTCTCCTTTTTCTATGTTCTTAATATAGATTCTGTAATATGCAAGTCTCATTTGACTTATGTAATGTTCTCCTGGAAGTCCCTCTCACAGGTGATAGCCTAAAAGGAAAGTGAAGGATATCTAGCAACAGGGTAGGGATGCAGTTCAAGCTCAAGGGCATTGAAGGTGCATGTGTACTTATCTATTGTAATATTAAACATGTGACTTTGTGAGAGTGATTGACTATAAATCACACCACGGAGGATGGGGGAGCTCCACTCCCCACCACAGTCTGTTCCCATTGGGGGTGGTGGGGGGACAGGAGTTCCCTGGTATCCTGAATACTCTGAAGAACATATGCAAGTGAGAATACATTCTATTATGTTGCACTGTGGACCCTCAACCAGGCCCGAAGTAGAATGGTTATGTTAGCATTATCTCAAACATTGTGATATTTGAATGTACCTGATAATATCACTTGTATAGATGGAATGCAACAGAATCTGTATTGCTTGTTGTATTGTGTTGTGAAAACTCAATAAAAATGTGTATGTAAAAAAAAAAAAAAAAAATTCTGATCGCTGTATAAATGTCATTGGTCCCAAAAAAGTGTCAAAAATGTCCGACATGTCCACCACAATATCGCAGTTCCAGTAAAAATCGCAGATCACTAGATTTGCTCGTAGATTTACTAGTTAAAAAAAAATAGAATAAAAACGCCATAAATCCATTCCCATAGTTTGTACAGACATTATAACTTTTGCGCAACCCAATCAATATATACACCTATTGCGATTTTTTTTTTTACCAAAAATATGTAGAAGAATATATATCGGCCAAAAATGATGAATAATTTTTTTGTTGGATATTTATTATAGCAAAAAGTAAAAAATATTGTTCTTTTTTTTAAATTGTCGCTTTTTTTTGTTTATAGAGCAAAAAATAAAAAACACAGAGGTGATCAAATATCACTAAAAGAAAACTCTATTCGTGGGGAAAAAGAGGATGTCAATTTTGTTTGGGCATTACGTTGCACAAGCGTGCAATTGTCGTTCAAAGAGCAACAGTGCTGAAAACTGAAAATTGGCCAGGGCAGGAGGGGGGTTTAAGTGCCCAGTAAGCAAGTGGTTAAAATACTTTTGAAGGTTTTATTAAATCTCTCCACAAGTCCATCAGTTTGGGGGTGATAGACAGAGGTATGGAAATGGGAGATCTTGTACAACTTGCAGAGTTCCTTAGTAACCCTGAACATGAATGGGGTGCCCTGGTCTCTTAAGACCTCTTTTGGGATCCCTACACGACTAAACACCTGGACCAATTCCTTGGTCATAGTCTTAGCAGAGGTATTCTGCAAGGGTATGGCTTCAGGGTAGTGTTGTGTGGTCCAGTATTACCAGAACGTGTTGGTGGCCCGGGGCAGACTTTACTACTGGCCTCACTAGATCCATGCCAATTCTCTCGAACGGCACTCCAATTATAGGTAAGGGAACAAGCGGACTGTGAAAATGGAGTGACGGTGCAGACATTTGACACTCGGGGCATGACTCACAGTACTCTCTGACATATGCATACAGCCCAGACCAGGAGAATCTCTGGGTAATCCTCTCCCTGGTCTTCTCCATACCCAGATGTCCCCCCATTATATGCCCATGGGCCAAGTCTAGCACCATCCTGCAGAAGGGTTTGGGAACCACCAGCTGTTCTACCTCGTCCTCACCGTGTTTTACCACCTGATACAGCAAATTGTTAAGAGCCATGTAGGGGAAAGACACCCCCCCAATTAGGATCCACCGGTTCCCCATCTATCATCTTAATGTTCTCTCTGGCTCTAATGAGGGTGACATCTCGTAATTGCTTTGTACAGAAATCCTCCCATCTGACCTCTAAGTCAGGGGTCACATTCTGTCTACTCTCACTATTAGAGTCAGAGAGGTTCTCTGGTTCATTAAGCTCTAGCTGAGAGCTGTCGTCCAGCTCCTCCTGCTCCCCAGCCATTAGAGGAAAAGGAAGAGGGTCTCCACCTTCCTCAGTCCTGCCAACCATCTCCTCTTCCATTTGGCAAAAAGGTTCTGGTGAGAGTTCCTGTGCTTCCCCAGCCAGGGGGGCTCTATTCTCCAGACTCTCTGTGCCTTCCCATAACCTCCAAAAATGGGGAAAATCACTCCCCACCAGGACCTCATGAAGCAGGGAAGGTACCACCCCCACTGAATGTGTTTCTCTGCCCAAGGGGTGTCAATCTCAAACAGCACAGTCTGGTAGTGCTGAGTGTCCCCGTGGATGCAAATGACCTCAATTGTGCTAGGGTGTAATTTTGCGGGGTTCACACACTTGCTATTGTCTAAAGTCACAACACAACCCGAATCAAGCAGTGCAGTGACTGGTTTACCATCCACAAAAATCACACACATTTCTTTTTCCATGAGACCCTGCCGTAATGCAGTGCATGTGACCTGTGCAAAAAGAGACATGCGTCTTATCATCTTAAGCATTATTGTACTGAATGGGTTCTTCATTTAACCACTTCAATACTGGGCACTTAAACCCCCTTCCTTCCCGGACCAATTTTCAGCTTTCAGCGCTGATGCAGTTTGAATGACAATTGCGTGGTCATGCGACACTGCACCCATATGAAATTTTAATCATTTTTTTCACACAAATAGAGCTTTCTTTTGGTGGTATTTAATCACCCCTGGGTTTTTTATTTTTTGTGCTATAAATTAAAAAAGACTAAAAATTTTCAAAAACAATGCATTATTCTTCATTTATGTTATAAAATGTTGCAAATACGTAATTTCTCTTCATAAATTTTGACCAAAAATGATACTGATACATTTATTTGGTAAAAATAACCCAAATCAGGGTTTATTTGATGTTGTCGGACAGACAGATGTTTTGGGGACTGTGACAGATGTGACGGGGACAGACAGATGTTTTGGGGACTGTGACAGATGTGACAGGGGCAGACAGATGTTTTGGGGACTGTGACAGATGTGACGGGACATACAGATGTTTTGGGGACTGTGACAGATTTTTTCTGTATGGTGACAGATGTGATGGGGGACATACAGATGTTTTGGGGGCTGTTTTATGGGTACACTTATGTGTATGGGGACAGGGGTATCAGTGTGCTTGGTGCACTGTGTGGGGGGGGGGGCGATCTGTGCGAGCTTTCTGCATGAAATCATCATCATGAAGAGAGCTTTCACATAGCTGCAGATTCCCCCCTCCTACCTCCCCCCCCCCCCCGCACTGAGCTCTCACTGAGCTCGGCGGGGGGAGAACTGTCACAGAGACATTCGTCTCTGTTTACAATTTGATGGCTGTGATTGGACACAGCCGTCACATGATCGGGAGGGCCAATCAGAGTGCCCATATCCTGATCTCTGCTCAGCTGGATCCTGTGATCATAATGATCACAGGATCCAGCAGAAGCGCGCCGCGTGGCCGCGCTGCGAGTACCCGTTCTGCAGAACATATATGCACGTCCTGTCAGAACGGGGAAGCTCCCATCCGGCCGTATATATACAGTGGCCGGGTGGGAGGTGGTTAAAGGACAATTAGCAGCACTGTATGTTCTCCAAATCCAGTCTTCTCAAGGGTCCTCAAGACCTTCCTGGTTTCTTTGGCCAGTATCCAGGTCTAGGGCCAATAGTCTCTTTAGCTGAAGCAGTTTTAACAAACTTCCCCATGCCCTTGAAGCCTGGAACAGTCTTACTAGGCCCACCGGGTGATCTTTCACCCCTAGATACATTGAAGTCCTCAGCCGCACTGGATCTCTCCACAAGGCCCAACAGTTGGGTGGCCATTTTGGGGTCTCCATGACTGACCCACTTCCTCAAAGTCGCAGGAAGTGCACATAGATACTGGTCCATGACCACACGCTCCACGATCTGAGGGGCCTGGCAAAGTCTCTGGCTGCAACCACTTCTTGGTGAGATGGATCAAGTCAAACATTTGGGAGTGGGGTGGCTGGTCCATGCAGTAGGTCCACTGATGCACCCGTGTAGCCCGGACTCCCATGGTGACACCCAGGCGTGTGAGTATCTCCGTTTTTAGGGACTCAAAGTCCTGGGCCTTATTGTGTTCCAAATCAAAATAGGCCTTCTGGGGCTCACCTGTCAGAAAAGGTGCTAGCAGTCCCGACCATTGTTCTTTGGGCAATCCTTCGGGAAGAGCAACTCATTCAAAAGTTGCGAGGTACACTTCCACCTCATGCGCAGGTGTCATCTTCTGCAGGTGGTAAGAGGCGAGTGCCAATTTTGGTTCCACTGCTATGGGAGGTGCGGGACCCTTGTTTAACTTCAGCAGGGCCTCGGTTCATCTCCTGTTGTGCTGCGATAGCCTGGCAACTTTCCTCCCGCTGAGCTGCAGCAGCCTGTGCGACCCGAAGGTTGGTTTCCTGCTGAGCTGCCTGTTGTGCTGCAGCGGCCTCTGCAACCTGGTGGTTGGCTTCCTGCTGAGCTGCAATGGCCTGCCGAGTTGCCTCCTGCTGAGCCGCCCATGGTGCTGCAGTGGCCTCTGCAACCTGGAGGTTGGTTTCCCACTGGGCTGCATTGGCTTGAAGCAGGGCCTTCAACGTTTTCTCCATCTTGGAAAGTTGCCCGCTGAACTTCACGATGTGTGGGAAATTAGCTCATGTGTTTCACCTTTCCTGGGAAAAAGGTAGTGGGAAGACCAACATTCTTAAAAGTCTGACATATATGGCATCCAGTGTGGGCCCCGTTCCCACAAATTTGCTCTATTTGCTGACAACATTTTATTATTCACCACCTCCCCATTAATCTCTCTCCCGAATATCTGCCAACTGTTGGAAGACTTTAGTAAACTATCAAGCCTTCAGGTAAATTGTAGTAAATCTATAAGCCTTAAACATCACACTGCTGAATTCTCTGGTGGCTAGCTTGAAAGACACGTTTAGATTTTCCAGAAGCGACTCATCAATTCCTTACTTAGGAATCAATTTAGCCCCTAAAATAGAGCTTTTGCATGCTGCAAATTACCCTCCTTTATTTAAAAAACTGGTATATGATCTCACTCACTGGGGTCAATTAAACCTCTCCTGGCTGGGTCACGTTAAGGCAGTCAAAATGACAATACTTTGCCGAATCCTGCATTTTTTCAGACCCATACCAGTTCAGGTAAACAAGGATCATCTGAAGCATATTCAATCAAAAATTATTGACTTTATTTGGGGTAAGAAAGGACATTGCCTCTCAAAATAATTTTTGTTCCATCCGTGAAACCAAGGGGGGATTGGCCTACCCAACCTCACTTGGTATTACCAATCGGCTCAACTTGCTCAAATTTCAGCGGTCTATTACTGTGTGGCACTTCCATGCTGGGTACTAAAAGAAAGAGAAGTGGTCCCTCATCATACATTCAATTTCCTCCTATGGTGCCCCAAACATGAGAGGCCCCCTATACTAGTCCCTACGCTTTCACATTCCATTTCCCTTTGGAACAAGCTAAAAGCTCACCCTGGTTTGGTCTCAGCTCTCGCCCCTTTAGCATATTTGTTCAGGAACCCTCATTTCCCCGCGGGGATGGAGATTCAGGCTTTTGACTGGTGGTTGAAAAAAGGGCTTTTTAGGATTGGGCACTACTTATGATCTTTAGGCCCACTGACCAAGGCATACTGCGTCAGCAAATTGGATATGGCCTCATCAGAAAATTTTTGCTTCATTCAAATCTCTGATTTCTTACACAAAATATATTCATTTAAGCCAGAGGGACTTAACATCACAGAGTACGAACATTAGTGTGGTCAAGCCATGGTCCAGAGAGGGGGGTTTTGGTAATCTATGCAGCACTCTCCTCTGTACAGGAGAAGACCTCTTATATGTTAGCCTGGGAAAACCTGATCTGGCACCAGAATGGGATCTGGAGGTTTGGCATAGGAACTTTTTTAGGGCCTTTAATGGGGTCCTCAATACGCCATTAGTTGAAGCAGATATTAAAGTAATGTCCAGATGGTAATTGGTACTTTCTAAGCTAGCTAGAATGTACCCAACATCATCTCTATTATGCTTTAGAGGCTGTGCACTAAATGGAAACACGATACACATCTGGTGCGAATGCCCCAAGATAAGAACCTTCTGGAACAAAATTTTCTCACTGCTCAGGAAGATCTCAGGTCTTTCCATCCCAAATCCCCAACTATTGCCTTCCTCAATTACCCAGTGGAAAAAGCATCTAGGAACATGCAAAGCCGTATTTTTTTATACTTTTAGGAGCCAAATTAATGATATCCAGGGTATGGAAGGTTCCCTATGTCTCGGTCCAATCAGCAAAGAGAATTTCTGGAATTATGGCCCAGGAAAAAAGGTAAGCATGCTCATAGATAACTTGAAGAAATTTGAAGCTACATGGGAACCATGGGCAAAATATATGCACATCAATTTAGTCCCACAGGACCATCACCCAGCGGATTTCTCCTGTATTTCTTGTTTTCTGGAAAACTCTCAGATGGTCCCCACACACCTGTTTACATTCACTCCCCTTCTTTGCCCTTTCCTCTTTTTTCCTCTATCACTCCTTCCCTTTCTTTCTGTTTCTGACACTTCATGCTCCCTATAAGGGGGGTTCCTTTTTCCTTTTTTACCCATCTCGTACCCCAATAGATACTCTGATGGAAATATTACTTGTACAGGATGATATACTAGTGTTTAAAGGGGTTGGCTTCTGATCCGCGACACAGTTTGTTTCCAGTTGGGGTGTCGAGGAGAGGGTGACATTACTCCAACATTTGAAATAAGAATTTGACAAGCCTATATTGTCTGAACCACTGTCACGTACCTGGTGGAAGAGTCTGACTTATGCAGTAGGCAACCTCTCTTACTACTCTGACTTGGGAGCCCCTGGTAGAGCAGACAGGTGGCTCGGAAGTGCAGGATTGTTGTAGGCGAACTCGACTACCGGTAGCAGGGAGACCCAATCGTCCTGGGCAAAGGAAGAGTAGAAGCGCAGGTACTGCTCCAAGGTTTGATTTGTTCTCTCCGTCTGGCCATTGGTTTGTGGATAGTCGTGAAGCCTGTGGAAGGAGGTAGTTCCACTATAAAGTCCATGAAGAGTTGTGACCATGGGAGTTCGGGGATAGAAAGTGGATTCAGAAGCCCCCATGCCTTGGTTCTGTCAATCTTGTTGCAAGCAGAGTTGAGCGAACCCGGACTGTAAAGTTCGGGTCCGTACCAAACTTTAGGGTTTCCGTGCCCCAAACCCGATCCTGGACATTTCAAAAAAAGTCGGGGATCGGGTTCGGCATTCGGGTATTTTTTGGCGCCTGTTGAATAGCTGCAGGGCAGCCAATCAACAAGCGTTTCACTCCTTTGCCCTTAGAAGCCATCACAGTCATGTCTACTAATGGCTTGGCTGTGATTGGCCACTGCATCATATGACCTAGACTATTTTTGGCGCCTGTTGAATAGCTGCAGGGCAGCCAATCAACAAGCCTTTCCCTCATTTGCCCTTAGCAGCCATCACAGTCATGCCTACTAATGGCATGGCTGTGATTGGCGAGTGCATCATGTGACCCAGCCTTTATATGAGCTGGAATCACATAGTGACATGTGTCACATAGTCTTGTACTGGAGTATGGAGAGGATGTTGCCGCCGCTGTGAGTGAAAGATTAGCGTTCTAATATCATCTTATCCTGCATTAGAGACAGGTTCCTGGCGGTGCTGTGAGGGAAAGATTAGCGTTCTAAAAACATCTGATACTAGAGTAGGTACAGGTTCCTGGTGCTGAGAGGGAAAGATTAGCGTTCTAATATCATCTGATACTGCATTAGGGACAGTTTCCTGGTGCTGTGAGGGAAAGATTAGTGTTCTAATATCATCTGATACTGCATTAGGTACAGGTTCCTGGAGCTGTGAGGGAAAGATTAGCATTCAAATATCATCTGAAACTGGAGTAGGTGCAGGTTCCTGGCGCTGTGAGGGAAAGATTAGCATTCTAATATCATCTGATACTGCATTAGGGACAGGTTCCTGATGCTGTGAGGGAAAGATTAGCGTTCTAATATCATCTCATACTGCAGTAGGGACAGGTTCCTGTCAGTGCTGTGAGGGACAGATTATCGTTCTAAAATCATCTCATAGTGGAGTAGGGAGAGGTTCCTGTCGGTGCTGTGAGGGACATATTATCGTTCTAAAATCATCTCATAGTGGAGTAGGGAGAGGTTCCTATCGGAGCTGTGAGGGACAGATTATCGTTCTAAAATCATCTCATAGTGGAGTAGGGAGAGGTTCATGTCGGTACTGTGAGGAACAGATTATCGTTCTAAAATCATCTCATACTGATGTAGGGAGAGGTTCCTGTCGGTGCTGTGAGGGACAGATTATTGTTCTAAAATCCTCTCATACTGGCTTGGAGAGGGATGTTGATACTCTACTAAAAT
>BLSH010016781.1:321247-331975 GCA_018402905.1 Glandirana rugosa | reverse complement strand
GTGCTGTGAGGGACAGAATATCGTTCTAAAATCATCTCATACTGCAGTAGGGACACATTCCTGTCGGTGCTGTGAGGGACAAATTATCGTTCTAAAATCATCTCATACTGCAGTAGGGACAAGTTCCTGTCGGTGCTGTGAGGGACATATTATCGTTCTAAAATCATCTCATAGTGGAGTAGGGAGAGGTTCCTGTCGGTGCTGTGAGGGACAGAATATCGTTCTAAAATCATCTCATACTGCAGTAGGGAAATATTCCTGTCGGTGCTGTGAGGGACAAATTATCGTTCTAAAATCATCTCATACTGCAGTAGGGACAAGTTCCTGTCGGTGCTGTGAGGGACATATTATCGTTCTAAAATCATCTCATAGTGGAGTAGGGAGAGGTTCCTGTCGGTGCTGTGAGGGACAGAATATCGTTCTAAAATCATCTCATAGTGGAGTAGGGAGAGGTTATTGTCAGTGCTGTGAGGGACAGATTATCGTTCTAAAATCATCTCATACTGATGTAGGGAGAGGTTCCTTTCGGTGCTGTGAGGTACAGATTATTGTTCTAAAATCATCTCATACTGGTGTAGGGAGATATTCCTGTCGGTGCTGTGAGGGACAAATTATCGTTCTAAAATCATCTCATACTGCTTTAGGGACAGATTCCTTTCGGTGCTGTGAGAGACAGATTATCGTTCTAAAATCATCTCATCCTAGTGTAGTGAGAGGTTCCTGTCGTTGCTCTGAGGGACAGATTATCGTTCTAAAATCATCTCATACTGCAGTAGGGATTGGTTCCTGTCGGTGCTTTGAGGGACATATTATCGTTCTAAAATCATCTCGTTATGGAATAGGGAGAGGTTCCTGTGGGTGCTGTGAGGGACAAATTATCGTTCTAAAATCATCTCATACTGGAGTAAGGAGAGGTTCCTGTCGGTGCTGTGAGGGTAAGAATATTGTTCTAAAATCATCTCATACTGCAGTAGGGATAGGTTCCAGTCGGTGCTTTGAGGGACATATTATTGTTCTAAAATCATCTCATACTGCAGTAGGAATAGGTTCCTGTCGGTGCTGTGAGGGACATATTATCGTTGTAAAATCATCTCATACTGCAGTAGGGACACATTCCTGTCGGTGCTGTGAGGGACAGATTATCGTTCTAAATCATCTCATACTGCAGTAGGGAAAGGTTTCTGTCGGTGCTGTGAGGGATATATTATCGTTCTAAAATCATCTCATAGTGTAGTAGGGAGAGGTTCCTGTCGGTGCTGTGAGGGACAGAATATCGTTCTAAAATCATCTCATAGTGGAGTAGGGAGAGGTTCCTGTCAGTGCTGTGAGGGACAGATTATCGTTCTAAAATCATCTCATACTGGTGTAGGGAGAGGTTCCTTTCGGTGCTGTGAGGGACAGATTATTGCTCTAAAATCATCTCATACTGGTGTAGGGAGATATTCCTGTCGGTGCTGTGAGGGACAAATTATCGTTCTAAAATCATCTCATACTGGAGTAGGGAGAGGTTCCTGTCGGTGCTGTGAGGGACAGAATATTGTTCTAAAATCATCTCATACTGCAGTAGGGACAGATTCCTGTCGGTGCTGTGAGGGACAGATTATCGTTCTAAAATCATCTCATACTGGTGTAGGGAGAGGTTCCTGTCAGTGCTGTGAGGGACAGATTATCGTTCTAAAATCATCTCATACTTCAGTAGGGATAGGTTCCTGTCGGTGCTTTGAGGGACATATTATCGTTCTAAAATCATCACATAGTGGAATAGGGAGAGGTTCCTGTCGGTGCTGTGATGGAGAGATTATCGTTCTAAAAATCATCTCATACTGGAGTAGGGAGAGGTTCCTGTCGGTGCTGTGAGGGACAGATTATCGTTCTAAAATCATCTCATACTGCAGTAGGGACAGATTCCTGTCGGTGCTGTGAGGGACAGATTATCGTTCTAAAATTATCTCATACTGGTGTAGGGAGAGGTTCCTGTCGGTGCTGTGAGGGACAGATTATCGTTCTAAAATCATCTCATACTGGAGTAGGGAGAGGTTCCTGTCGGTGCTGTGTGAGACAGAATATCATTCTAAAATCATCTCACAGTGGAGTAGGGAGAGGATCTTGTCGGTGCTGTGAGGGACAGATTATCATTCTAAAATCAGCTCATACTGCAGCAGGGACATATTCCTGTCGGTGTTGTGAGGGACAGATTATCGTTCTAAAATCATCTCATACTGCAGTAGGGACAGGTTCCTGTTAGTGCTGTGAGGGACAGATTATCATTCTAAAATCATCTCAAACAGCAGTAGGGAGAGGTTCCTGTCAGTGCTTTGAGAGACAGATTATCATTCTAAAATCATCTCATACTGGTGTATTTAGAGGTTCCTGTCGGTGCTCTGAGGGACAGATTATCGTTCTATAATCATCTCATACTGCAGTAGGGATAGGTTCCTGTCAGTGCTTTGAGGGACATATTATCGTTTTAAAATCATCTCATAGTGGAATAGGGAGAGGTTCCTGTCGCTGCTGTAAGGGACAGATTATAGTTCTACAATCATCTCATACTGGAGTAGGGAGAGGTTCCTGTCGGTGCTGTGAGGGACAGAATATCGTTCTAAAATCATCTCATAGTGGAGTAGGGAGAGATTCCTTTCAGTGCTGTGAGGGACAGATTATCGTTCTAAAATCATCTCATACTGCTGTAGGGAGAGGTTCCTGTCAGTGCTGTGAGGGACAAATTATCGTTCTAAAATCATCTCATGCTGCAGTAGAGACAGGTTCATGTCGGTGCTGTGAGGGACAGATTATTATTCTAAAATCATCTCATACTGCAGTAGGGACACGATCCTGTCGGTGCTGTGAGGGACAGATTATCATTCTAAAATCATCTCATACTGTATTAGGGACTGGTTCCTGTCGGCGATGTGAGGGACAGATTATTGTTCAAAAAACCATCTCATACTGCAGTATTGACAGGTTCCTGTCGGTGCTGTGAGGGACAGATTAGTGTTCTTAAATCATCTCATTCTGTAGTAGGGACAGGTTCCTGTCGGTGCTGTGAGGGAAAGATTATCGTTCTAAAATCATCTCATACTGCAGTAGGAAGAGATTCCTGTCAGTGCTGTGAGGGACAGATTATCGTTCTAAAATCATCTCATACTGCAGTGGGGACAGGTTCATGCCGATGCTGTGAGGGACAGATTATTGTTCTAAAATCATCTCATACTGCAGTAGGGACACATTTCTTTCGGTGCTGTGAGGGACAGATTATCGTTCTAAAATCATCTCATACTGCAGTAGGGACAGGTTCCTCTTGGTGCTGTAAGGGACAGATTATTGTTCTAAAAACATCTCATACTGCAGTAGGGACATGTTCCTGTCGGTGCTGTGAGGGACAGATTATTGTTCTAAAAACATCTCATACTGCAGTAGGGACACGTTCCTGTCGGTGCTGTGAGGGACAGATTATTGTTCTAAAACCATCTCATACTGCAGTAGGGACACGTTCCTGTCGGTGCTGGGACAGATTAGTGTTCTTAAATCATCTCATACTGCAATAGGGACAGGTTCCTCTCGGTGTTGTGACGGACAGATTATCGTTCTAAAATCATTTCATACTGGAGTTGGGAGAGGTTCCTGCCGGTGCGGTGAGGGACAGATTATCGTTCTAAAATCATCTCATACTGCAGTAGGGAGAGGTTCCTGTCGGTGCTGTGAGGGACAGATTATCGTTCTAAAATCATCTCATACTGCAGTAGGGACAGGTTCCTGTCGGTGCTGTGAGGAACAGATTATCGTTCTAAAATCATCTCATACTGGAATAGGAGAGGTTCCTGTCAGTGCTGTTAGGGACAGATTATTGTTCTAAAATCATCTCATACTGCAGTAGGGACACATTCCTGTCAGTGCTGTGAGGGACAGATTAGCGTTCTAAAATCATCTCATACTGCAGTAGGGAGAGGTCCCTGTCGGTGCTGTGAGGGACAGATTATCGTTCTAAAATCATCTCATACTGCAGTAGGAAGGGATTCCTGTCAGTGCTGTGAGAGACAGATTATTGTTCTAAAATCATCTCATACTGCAGTAGGGACACATTCCTGTCTGTGCTGTGAAGGACAGATTAGCATTCTAAAATCATTTTATACTGCAGTAGGGAGAGGTTCCTGTCAGTGCTGCGAGGGACAGATTATCGTTCTAAAATCATCTCATACTGGTGTAGGGAGAGGTTCCTGTCGGTGCTGTGAGGGACAAATTATCGTTCTAAACTCATCTCATACTGCAGTAGGGACAGGTTCCTGGCGGTGCTGTGAGGGATAGATTATCGTTCTAAAATCCTCTCATACTGCAGTAGGGACAGGTTCGTGTCGGTGCTGTGAAGGACAGATTATCGTTCTAAATTCATCTCATACTGCAGTAGTGACAGGTTCCTGTCGGTGCTGTGAAGGACAGATTATCATTCTAAACTCATCTCATACTGGTGTAGGGAGAGGTTCCTGCTGCTGGTGTGAGCGGTGCATTTCTTGCACAAAAATAAAAAGTGCATGCTGTTTTAAAAAAAATTAGAATAATAATTTATTATTCTTTTTTTTTTAGAATTAATAAATAGTGCTACATAGTACATTTGAGTAAATAGCCCTGCCCCATAAGTGGAAGACATTGAGTGCACCGATGCCCAACCACTTCTGTTTCAGGATGAGGACATGGAAACACCACCGCAGCACATCTCAGATGATGACGAAACACAGGTGACAACTGCTACGGCTTTCCACGGTGTGCAGACTGACAAGGAGGGCAGTGGTGAAGGGTGGGTGGAAGATGATGTGGAGGATGATGAGGTCCTAGACCCCACATGGAATAAAAGTCATGCAAGTGACATGTGCAGTTTGGAGGAAGAGGTGGTTGTCGCACAGAGGCACCAGCACAGCAAAAGAGGATGCAGGTTGCAAAAGCGGAGCGACCGTCCCCTAGACAGTATGCCTGCTACTACTACTCACCGCACCCAGGGACCTAGCACACCAAAGGCAGCTCAAAGGAGTTCCCCGGCATGTCAGTTCTTCAGACAATGTGCTGACAACAAGACACGAGTGGTTTGCACGCTGTGCAATCAGAGCCTGAAGCGAGGCATAAATGTTCTAAACCTGAGCACAACCTGCATGACCAGGCATCTACATGCAAAGAACGAGCTGCAGTGGAATAAGCACCTTAAAATCCAAGAAAGGTCTCGGCCTCCTCCTGCTTCCTCTTCTGCTGCTGCCTCTGCCTCTTCCGAGGGCGAAATCTCATAGCAGCTCTGGGCCTAGCCGGTTTGATGCACATCCCTTGCTTGGCGCATGTGCTGAATTTGGTTGTGCAGAAATTTCTAAAAAACTACCCGGATATGTTAGAGCTGCTGCAGGCCGTCTGCGCACGCTTTCAGTGTTCTCACCCTGCTCCTGCTCGCCTGTCTGCGCTGCAGTGGAACTTCGGCCTTCCAGCTCACCGCCTCCTATGCGACGTGCCCACAAGGTGGAACTTCACCTTGCACGTGCTGGAGAGACTGTGCGAGCAGCAGCAGGCAATAGTGGAGTTTCAGCTGCAGCATGCACGGGTCAGTCGCTCTGCGGAATAGCACCACTTCACCACCAATGAGTGGGCCTGCATGCGAGACCTGTGTACCATATTGCGGCGTTTCGAGTACTCCACCAACATGGCCAGTGCAGATGACACTGTTCTCAGCGTTACTATCCCACTTCTATGTCTCCTTGAAAAAACACTTTGGGCGATGAAGGAAGAGGATGTGGCACAGGAGGAAGAGGAAGAGGGGCCATATTCACAAGTGGCTCAGAGGGCGGGTTCCTGCACCAGCAAAGGCCATTTAAAAAAATTCAAGCTAGGGCACAGTTCCGGAGAATGAGGAGGATGAAGATGATGAGGAGGAGAAGGAGGAGGAGGAGGAACTGTGTTCACAGCAGGGTGGCACACAACGCAGCTCATGGGCATCACTGGAGCTTGGCTGGGGGGATACGGAGGACACAGATGATACACCTCCCACAGAGGACAGCTTGTCTTTGCCTCTGTGCAGCCTGGCACACATGAGCTACTACATGCTGCAGTGCCTGCTCAACGACAGCCGAGTTGCCCACATTTTAACTTGTGCTGATTACTGGGATGCCATCCTGCTGGATCCCCGTTACAAGGACAACGTGCCTTAATTGTGTCCTTAATTCCCTCACTGGAGCGTGATCTGAAGATGTGTAACTACAAGCGCATGCTGGTAGACGTGCTGTTGAGGGCATTCCCAAATGACACCCAAATTCCACTCAGTGGAAGCACAAGGCGAAGGCAGAGGGGGAGGAGGAGGAGGAAGAGGTCGCCAATGCAGCTGTGGCACTGGCAGCACCTCAGAAGGCAGGGTTAGCATGGCGGAAATGGGGAAAAGCTTTGTCAGCAGTATGCCACAACAAACAGCACCACCAGCTGATAGGCAACGTCTTAGCAGGAGGCAGCATTTCAGCAACATGGTGGAACAGTATGTGTGCACACGCCTACACGTACTGACTGATGGGTCTGCCCCATTCAACTTCTGGGTCTCCAAATTGGGCACATGGCCTGAGCTTGCCCTTTATGCCTTGGAGGTGCTGGCCTGCCTGGTTTAGCACAGCAGGGGGCGTTATCACAGACAAGCGCAGCCGCCTGTCCACAGCCAATGTGGACAAGCTAACGTTTATTAAAATGAACCAGGCATGGATCCCACAAGACTTGTCTGCACCTTGTGCAGAATAGACATTTAGACCAGCCTCACACAGCCATTGGTATACTTTTTTTTTAATATGTCTCAATATTTTGGGGGCTACCCAAATTAGAAAAAAACCCAAACAAACAAAAAAACAGTGTTGGCTACCTCCTCCTCCCCCACCACCACTTCCAACTACACCGCCACGGTCACCATCTCCTCAACCTCTAGGCTCCTACTCCACACCCACCTCCTCCTCCAATTTTTATTTTTTTATGTGATTTTAAGTTATTTCCCTATCCACATTTGTTTGCAGGGCACTTGTCCTACTCTTACCCCATTTTGCTTCCTTTTGCAGCCCTTTAGCCCTTTCCAGGACTTTTTTAGAGCCTTTTTTGTGCCCAAAAGTTCGGTTCACCTTTGACTTCAATGGGGTGCGGGGTCAAGTTCGGGTCAAGTTCGGTGCCGAACTCGAAATTTTTTGCGAAGTTCAGCCGAACCCGATGAACCCGAACTTCCAGGTGTCCACTCAACTCTAGTGGTGAACCCTCTGTATTCACTCTGGTGAAGTCTTCTCTTGATTGTTGACTTTGACACACATATCCCTACCTCCCGGAGAGTGTTCTTGATCTGGCCAACTGTTTTCTTCACCAGGGAAAGAATTCTTCGGTCATCCACCACAGTTTTTTTTTCCGTGGACTTCCGGGTCTTTTGGTGTTGCTGAGCTCACTGGTGCGTTCTTTCTTTTTAAGGATGTTCCAAACAGCTGATTTGGCCATAATAAAAACTATATACTCAAATGCGCCGTGGAATAAATAAAATAGTGCAATATGTGCTTGAAAACCAGATTAAAACAAGAAATAAATAACAAAACATATAGTGAATCATACACTAGACCACTAGGGGGCTGCTGTAATCTTAGGCGAACCCGTTAGAACCATATATAAATATAACATTCAGCGCCTCCCCATATTCATCAATTAAATGTAAATTTATGTCCATATAAGTCCATAAAAATAATGGTGAAAAAAGTGCCTTCAGTGAACAAAGTGACAACAGTGCTCATATGATGCTTGGAATTTCTTTGGTGCATATAAGTGCCAACCGGTGCTCGGTGTTCAAAACCCCTCTTGTGTCCCCACTCACCCCAAGTTGTGGACCTACTGCTTTGCAGTCAGCAGGTCAACCAAGCGAAGGGTTGATGTAGATGGTAACTATGGCTGGACACTGGAACTGGTAGGCAACGCAACAATCCCACAGAAATCAATCCTTGATGAGCTCAAAAGATAAAGGAACACTCATAGTGCAAACCATCTAAAACTTAGAGATTTATTGCGCAGACAGAATCTTACTTACAAGATGTTCATAAACACATGCGATCAAAAGCAACACAGCGTGGTAACTGATGGAATCAAACATCTGTTCGTCTCCTCCTAGCAGCGGACGTGACCTTGATGGCTGTGACGGGCCGGAAGTGACGCCAACGGGTTTCGCTACAGTGAATAGAGCATCATCACGGACGTTGATCTCCAGCTGTCGCGACCATTAAATCCTTGCCGGCTCCACCCACCAAGTCCCAAGGACCTGTGTCAAGTCTTACGGCGAGGAGGAAAAAATACAATCCGCCCACCACAGCCACCCAACGTCATTGCAAATATGCCACCTAGCGGCGGGAGGAGAGAACGCAGCCCCCAGCAAAAAACAGACATCAAAAATATATAATAAATAAACAATTAGAAATAATATGTTTATAAAATTATCAAATTGATAAAACTGGTGCACTCTCGTCCCGAAAGCAGAGAGTACATATCCCAGAGGAAAATAACTTTTATTAAATAAAAGCGCACCGTCCGTGTCGGTCTGCATTCTCGGCACTGCCAGCAATGCCTACCAACAACAACTTTACGTTACATAAACATATAAAAAATAATCTAACATAATTCCAAATACATACAAAAGAATAACCAAATATTATAAAAAATATTAAAAATATTGTATGTAATGTCGGTGATAGGGAATTGCTGGCCATCAAGTTGGCTTTGGAGGAATGGCGGTACCTCGTGGAAGGAGCAGCTCACCCGGTATTGGTTTTTACTGACCATAAAAACCATAAAAAAACCATATGCTGTGAAGATACGAGATGTGCAGCACCTGAAACTACGGATACTGGAAGCCTGTGCTAGCATTTCTCCTGCGGTGTTGCTATCAGTGTGTGAAGAGTGGGAGAAGAGGGTTGCATTGACAATCCAACACAATGGGCAGCACATTGAACACATTTTATAAGTGGTCAAAAACTTGTAAATAACTCATGAAAGAATAAAGTAAAGTAAAACCAAGCACACCATTGTTTTTCTTGTGAAATTCCCAATAAGTTTGATGTGTCACATGACCCTCTTCCTATTGAAAAAACAAAAGTTGGATTCAAAATGGCCGACTTCAAAATGGCCGCCATGGTCACCACCCATCTTGAAAAGTTTGCCCCCTCACATATACTAATATGCCACAAACAGGAAGTTAATATCACCAACCATTCCCATTTTATTAAGGTGTATCCATATAAATGGCCCACCCTGTATATACAGAACAATCACAAAAAACTTAAAATAATCAAACCATATTCCGGAAAATACCTAAAGTGCCCCAAAACTCCCTCACAGATATCAGATTTTAAAGAAATCACTTTCAGGATGTATTGATGACTCCGTGAGGCGGATCAGTCTAACTCATACATTATAAAGTATTTGAGGACAAAGAATGAATGTTATTAATAATAATAATGCAACCCCATCGATCAACCTCACCAGTTAGCCAAAAAACAGTTGATATCTAAATCAATGTTTAACCCCCGTGGCTCCAAAGTGCCGATTTGATGGATCCACTGGGTTTCATTGCGTGATATAGCCCTGGTGAGGTTGGTCCCTCTCCAATGATTCTCGACCCTGTCGATCCCACAAAAGGTGAGATATCTAGGATTTCTGTCGTGACATTGTCTAAAATGATTGGAGAGGCTATGGTGTTTGAACCCTTTCTTTATATTGTAGACATGCTCTCTCAAACGGTCTCTAAGTCTACGCGTGGTACGTCCGATATATTGGAGTCCACACGGACAAGACAACAAATAAGTAACATGAGTCGTATCACACGTAATAAATTTCCTAATTTGGTAAGTCCTTCCAGTTGCCCCAGACGCAAAATGTGTGATCTTCCGCTGCCTGGACATGGCAACCTTGCACATTACGCATCTGCCGCAACTGAAGAACGCCACCTTATCCAAAAAGGTACATGTTGTAATAGGAGGATCTATGGCATTGTGTGCTATTTTTAAACGTAATGAAGGAGGTTCATTGTATATAAACTGTGGTTTCTTAGGAAGAACGTTAGATAATATCTGGTCTCTCAATAAAAGTGGCCAATGCATCTGGATGATTTTTTCAAATTGCTTGTGCTCTCTAAAGAAACCAGTCATAAAAGCTATGCCTGGATCAAATTCCTTAGATGGCTTAGATCTTAATAATGCTTCTCTATTAGTGTTGAGCGAACCCGGACTGTAACGTTCGGGTCCGGACCAAACTTTCGGGTGTCCGGGGCATGGACCCGGACCCGGACATTTCAAAAATCGTTCGGGCTCGGTCCGGGGTTCTGCTATTTTACTCCACGTGTTGAGAAGCTGCAGGGCAGCCAATCAACAAGCGTTTCACTGGTTTGCCCTTAGGAGCCATCACAGCCATGCCTACTAATGGCATGACTGTGATTGGCCAGTGCATCATGTGACCCAGCCTCTTTATAAGCTGCAGTCACGTAGTGCTGCAGTCACATGCTCTTGGGTTAGTGTAGGGAGAGGAAGCTGACAGCGTGAGGGAGAGAATAGAGACATTTTAAGATCTGATCCTGCATCCTGAGATAGTCGAAGAGTTGTGCACCTCATTTTATCGTCTTGGGGCCTGGCTCGGGCTTGCTAAAAACTTTACAGGCCCAGGCCCAGGTACGGGGCCTGTGGGCTTTCAAACCAGGCCTGGGCTTGCAATGTCAGG
>BLSH010016781.1:274696-285075 GCA_018402905.1 Glandirana rugosa | reverse complement strand
CGTGAGAGGAAGATGCGCGACTACAAGCGCACACTGGTAGAGGCGCTGCTGAGGGCATTCCCAAATGATACCGGGGGCTCAGCGAAGCACAAGGTGAAGGTAGAGGAGGAGGAGGAGGTAGAGGCCACCAACGCAGCTGTGCCACCGCCAGCACCTCAGAAGGCAGGGTTAGCATGGCTGAAATGTGGCAAAGCTTTGTCAGCAGCCCGCCACAACAAACAGCACCACCAGCCGATAGCCAACGTCTTAGCAGGAGGCAGCATTTCAGCAACATGGTGCAAGAGTATGTGGGCACACGCCTACACGTACTGCCTGATGGGTCTGCCCCATTCAACTTCTGGGTCTCCAAATTGGCCACATGGCCTGAGCTTGCCCTTTATGCCTTGGAGGTGCTGGCCTGCCCTCAGCCAGTGTATTGTCGGAACGTGTGTTTAGCACGGCAGGGAGCGTTATCACAGACAAGCGGAGCCGTTTGTCCACATCCAATGTGGACAAGCTAACCTTTATTAAAATGAATCAGGCATGGATCCCACTAGACTTGTCTGTACCTTGTGCAGAATAAACATTTAGACCGGACTCACACAGCCATTCATATACTTCTTTTTTTGAATAGGCCTCAATACAAAAAAAAAAACCATGTTGGCTACCTCCTCCTACTCCTCTACCACCGCCACTTCTACCTACACTGCCATGGTCACGGCCTAGTCAACCTCTAGGCTCCTACTCCACATTCACCCCCCTTCCCATTTTTTTATTTGATTTCAATTTATTTTCCCTATCCCCATTTATTTGTAGGGCACTTGCCCTAGTTTGAAGATGATTTTAGAACAGTTATATGGCTTCTACCGTTAATTAATACTTTTCAGACACAGTTTGAAGATGATCCACATTCACCTCCATTTTTGCTTTTTTTATGTTTTTATTTTTTTTTTAAATATTTAAAGTTATTTCCCTGTCCCCATTTTTTTGTAGGGCACTTGCCCTACCCTTACCCCCATTTTACTTCCTTTTGCAGCCCTCTAGGGCTTTCCAGGACTTTGTTACAGCCATTTTTGTGCCTAAAAGTTCGGGTCCCCATTGATTTCAATAGGGTTCGGTGTCCGTGCGATCATTCGGGTTCTGTCTGGACTTGGACCCGGACTTTGTCCCGAAGTTCGGCCGGACCAGCAGAACCCGAACTTCCAGAGGTTCGCTCAACTCTAGTAGTGAGATAAAAAGGTTGGGGTTTCTTTGTAAGTATGATGCTATTTGTCTATATGTGTGCAATCCTTGGTTGGGAATTTGGTATTTGTTTTGTAGTTCTGCAAATGGCAGAATTCGGTCATGTTCCATTAATAAACAAAGTGGTTGCAATTTCATATGTGAAAGTGTTTAAGAGAGATTGCTGGAAGAAGAAATATCAACATTTCGATAGGGATAGGTATCATTTGGTTATCTGTTGAAGAGGTGGTGTTTATGGGGAGGGCCCTAAATAGATATAAAAGTTTTGGGAAGACGACCATTTTAAAGGCCGCCGCTCTTCCTGCCCAGGAAAGATATTGTTTGTCTATTTGTTTGAGGTCTCCCTTGCAAGTGTGTAGGGAGGGCAGGTAATTTTTTGCGAATAGACTTGAGGTATTAGCTGTTAGCGATATGCCTAAATATGGCATAGATTCAGATACCCATTGGAAGTTGTGTTTAGCTATAAGAGATGCTTTAGTGGATGCTGACACATTTACACTTAATATGTTGGATTTAGCTAATATGAGCTAGCATGATGAGTAAATCATTTATGGTCAGGGAAAGATCCGGCTTCGATAGGGTTAAAATAATGTCGTCTGTGTAGAGGCTTATTTTAAATTCTGTATTTTTTATTTTGATGCCTTGAATATTGGAGGATGTGTGAATCTTTTGGGCCAGTGGTTCCATCATTAATGTTAAAATAATAGGGAAGAGAGGGTATCCTTGCCTTGCACCATTTCTAATGGCAAACAGGTCTGAAAAGACTCAGTTTGTATAGACTCGGGCAGTGGGGTTGGAATATAGTGCGAGAATAGCTGATGTGATGTTACCTTGAAAGCCAAATTTTGTTAGGGTCTGTTTCAGGTATCCCCAGTGGATCCTGTCGAAGGCTTTTTCTGCGTCTAATGTCCATAATGGGGATGGAATTTTTTTTTTTTTTGTTATTAACATTTTATTTAAAAATAGCATCCGATACAAGTTATGCATATCAGATAACAAAGTACAAATGTAAGATTGACAATTCAACATGAAAATTACTTTTTCTTGTTAGGTATCTTTCAGGCACTCATACATAACCCGGTTGATTGAGTGCATCTGAGATGAATCTCAAGTGAGACTATCAAGTGGTAAAACATAAGTAATGAGGCATAGCTTGTAGAGATTAGTCTAGCTTGACTTTCAGGATTTGTGCGAGCCCAAGATAACAAGAGCAAAGGGGGAAGAAAAAGAGAAAAAAAATTAAAAAAAGGAAAAAAAAAGGGGGGGATGGGAAATTGAACAAGAAAACAAACATTAGACAACCTGCTAGTTGAGTCATCTGCTGGGATTCAATGGTGATTTATGTAATTTCAGTAATCAGTGTTTAAGGGTGACCGAAGGCTGAGTCATCCCAGGCTTTCCATGTTTTGTGAAATTGGTCTGTCTTATCTTCATTTAAAGCAGTCTTATACTCAATGGCTCTTATTTCAGCCACATTAGCAAGTAGCTGAGATTGTGTGGGGACTTCTTCTGATTTCCAAAGCCTAGGGATTAACCTTCTAGTTGCTGTCAGCATATGGGTGGCTACATTTTTAGGGCTCTTGGGAACATTTCCGAATGGAAGGCCCAGAAAGTATTGTAAGGGATCCAAAGGCAGATTTGTATCAAGAACCCATTCCAGCACTCCCTGGACCATAGTCCAGTAGGTCTGTATCAAGGGACAAGACCAAAAAATGTGAGACAAGGAGCCAATCCCCTCCCCGCACCTCCAGCACCCATCAGGAATTGACGAGTTAATAGTGTGTTAGAACGTTGGGGTCCTGTATCAGTGCATAAGAATTTTGTAAATGTTTTCTTTGTACATGACACCGATGAAATATTTTTAAATTTTGCGTAATGTATGAGATTTATTATTTTCCTGGTGGCGCTTGGGGCCTGCCTTCCATGTATGAAGCCGACCTGGTCTTGATGTATGATGTTAGGCATGATAGAAGCAAGCCTCTGGGCCATTCGTTTAGCATATACTTTAAGATCGGTGTTGAGTAAGGATATGGGGCGAAAATTTGGGGGTGAAACCAGATCTTTCCCTGTTTTTGGGAGAGTGACTACATTGGCAGATAACATTTCACTCAGAAAAGTACCAGAGAACACATCAGCATTGAACACCTGGTTCATGTGTGGAACTAAAGTTTTGCTAAAAAGTTTGTAGTATTCAACTGAGAAGCCATCAGGCCCGGGGGCTTTGCCGTTGGGAAGTGAGGTTATTGTTTTAGTTATTTCTTCTTCAGATATTGGGGCATTTAAGGCTGTTAATTTGTTGGGAGAGATTTTGGGGAGATCCACAGAGTTCAGGAATTCTGAGATCCCAAGTTCGGTGGGTTGAGTGATTGAGGGGTCTTCTTTCAGATTATATAGGTCACTTTAGTATAAACAAAAAGCGTTCGCTATGTCTTTTGAGTGGTACAGCTTATCTTTTGTGCTAGGGTGCAAGATGTAGGGGATCTTTTGTTTGACTCTTTTTTGTTTTATCTGTGTTGCTAACAATTTTCCAGCCTTATTGCTCGCTGCGTAGAAGGTTGCTCACCATTTTAATAGATTTTTGGCATAATTAGCAGTCAGGAACGTTCTAAGGACGTTTCTTTCCGCAAAAAGTGTGACACTAGTTGTCTGTGTTGGGTTTTGCTTGTTCAACTGTTCTAGGGTTTTGATATTGGAGAGGAATTAATTGAGCTGCTACATCCTCCGGTGTTTGGCTATGGAACTGAGTTTCATTAGTATACCATAGGTATATGCTTTATGGGCAGTCCATACTATGGTAGGGGTTTGCTATCTGGAGTAGCATTGAGTTCAAAATAGTCTTTCAGGCTTTTTTTTAATACTGGCAGCATTTTGTGGGATGGACATCAGGTCGGTATCATTTTTCCAATTGAAGCTGTTGAGGTGTTTTGATTGGTCACTTAAGTCTAGAGATATAGGAAAATGGTCCGACCATGTGAATGTATGGATTTCTGTAGTGATGGCGTCTTGTAACAATTGACTGTCTCGAAATAATGTCTAGAAATAAGTCTATCCTTGTATACAGTGTGGTTTGGAAAATAAAGTAAAGATGTTGGCATCTCCAGGTATCGAGTAGGTCATTTTTATGCAGGAAGTGTAGCAGGTCATATTTCCTGGGTTTTTTAGGCGTTGGCCCTTTAATGTCCAAAGAGGCGTCTGGCGCCAAATTAAAGTCTCCACAAAATATTGTGCGGCCCTGTTTGAGGCTGTCAATTTTCTTCCATACTTTGCAAATAAAACGCATTTGTCCTGTGTTTGGCGCATAAATGTTAGCTATTGTGTATGTGGCGTTGTAAATTTCACATATCAGAATGTGGTACTTTCCTTGCGGGTCCAGGATTGAGGCAATCAGTTTAAAAGTCACTGAGTCTCCGATAGCTGTGAGAACTCCTTTGGTTTTGTTTGGAGAGTTGGCAAAAAATATATTTTTTTTTTTGTGGGTTAGGGTGGGCGCTTTTCCCTGACACGTCTCTTGGACTCATAAAATGTCGCATTGGAGCTTGCGTGCTTCCGTCCATAGAAAGTGCCTTTTGCTTGGATGATTTAAACCCTTTTCATTCAGGGAGGAGGACCGTATAGTCATCTTTAGGGTGCAAGTAGGTCTATATCGGATTTGGTTTGGTCTTTGAGTTGTGCGGTTGTCTCAGTAGGTTTTAGTGGAGGTGAATGCTGTGGGAAAAGACTTACGGTTGGATATCTGAGCCCCAGAGAGGTCCACGGCAGCTTGGGCCCGCTGGAATAACTGTTGTTCACATAGGCTTGGGTACTATGTTGATTGGCAGTTTGTACTTTATTAAAACAATGTAACAATTTAACAGAGCAAACAAGAATCCTTATTTAGCATTTCCCTTGAACAGGCAAAAGGAAAAAATAAAGATCAACTGAGATATATAAAAAGAGAAGTATAAAACGTTGTGTGCGGAATTAACCACGACAACTATTGGGGGCATAAAGCTGACAAGCATGGCTTAAGCAGATGATCCAGGGTTTATCTGTGTGCCTGGTGTGTTTGAGTGGAATCAAGTGGTCATGTCACCTGAAGGGTCAAAATCCTCCCATTCTCTGTTTTGTTGGTGGCGATGATGGCGAATTTGTTGGCGCTGTTATTTCGGCTCTACAATGTTCCATTGGTGAAGTAAGGCCAGGCCCTCATCCAGTGTGCAAATGGAATATGATCTATTTTCCTTCGTAACTACCAGTTTGACTGTGTGACCCCATTTATATTGAATCTGGTGATCGCAAAGGGGTTTTGTGATGGTGGATAGATTTTTGCATCTCAGCATGATGTATTTTGATAAATCTGCATAGAATGACAGATTTTTGTAGTTTTGTGTAGTTTTGTGTTTTGTGATATGTGTCTGGGTTCCTTGTGGCATGCATCAGGTTCTCCTTTATGTGGTAGAAATGGATGCGGACAATGGTGTCCCTCTGGGTAGAGTCAGGCAGGTGTGGAGGTTTTGGTAGCTGGTGGATCCGGTCTACTATCAGCTCCCCTGGAGGCGTTCCAGGCAAGAAGGCTGTCATCAGTTGAGTGAAGTAGTCCTTCAGGGTGCAAAGTGCATCAATGATAAGAATGCTGTAAACCATATAAAAGTGCTAGTGCTCAAAAGTCCATTGGTAGCAAAATAACAAAGATGAATGCTAGTGTCCACACAACTCAGTGACTTCCTCCACCCGTGTCACCACGTGTAAACATAAACACTCTGAGGCTCACCAGATATATATATATGTCAATCAGCATATCAATCAATAGAGCTCTCTGTCTCCTCCATTTTCCCTTCAAAAGCCAGTGACTAGAGTTGAGCGAACCCGAACTGTAAAGTCCGTATCGAACTTTGGGGTGTCCGTGACCCGGATCCGAACCTGGACATTTGAAAAAAAATTTGGGTTCGGGTTCGGGTATTTGATCCCGCCTGTTGAATAACATCAGGGTAGCCAATCAACAAGTGTTTCACTGGTTTGCCCTTAGAAGCCATCACAGCCATGCCTACTAATGGCATGGCTGTGATTGGCCAGTGCATCATGTGACCCAGCCTCTGTATAAGCTGGATTCACGTAGTGCTGCATGTCACATGCTCTCAGGCTTGTGTAGGGAGAGGATGCTGCCGGCGCTGTGTGGGACAGATTGCAGATATAATAACATTGCATTCTGCATTACAGAACAATTTGATTCTGGACTAGGTAGAGATTACTACTACTACTGCTTTGAGGGACAGATTGCAGATCTCATCCTGCATTACAGAACGATCTGATTCTGGACTAAGTAGAGTCTACTGCTTTGAAGGACAGATTATTGTTCTAAAATCATCTCATAGTGCTATAGGGCCAGGTTCCTGCTGTTGCTGTAAGGGACAGATTATTGTTCTAAAATCATCGCCTACTCCTATAGGGTCAGGTCCCTGCTGTTGCTGTGAGGGACAGATTATTGTTCTAAAATCATCGCCTACTCCTATAGGGTCAGGTTCCTGCTGTTGCTGTAAGGGACAGATTATTGTTCTAAAATCATCGCCTACTCCTATAGGGTCAGGTTCCTGCTGTTGCTGTAAGGGACAGATTATTGTTCTAAAATCATCACCTACTCCTATAGGGCCAGGTTTCTGCTGTTGCTGTAAGGGACAGATTATTGTTCTAAAATCATTGCCTACTGCTATAGGGTCAGGTTCCTGCTGTTGCTGTAAGGGACAGATTATTGTTCTAAAATCATCGCCTACTCCTATAGGGTCAGGTTCCTGCTGTTGCTGTAAGGGACAGATTATTGTTCTAAAACCATGGACTACTCCTATAGGGTCAGGTTCCTGCTGTTGCTGTAAGGGACAAATTATTGTTCTAAAATCATCGCCTACTCCTATAGGGTCAGGTTCCTGCTGTTGCTGTAAGGGACAGATTATTATTCTAAAATCATCACCTACACTGCCACGGTCACAGCCTAGTCAACCTCTAGGCTCCTACTCCACATCCACCCCCTTCCCATTTTTATTTTTTATTTGATTTTAAGTTATTTTCCCTATCCCCATTTTTTTGTAGGGCACTTGTCCTACTCTTACCCCCATTTTACTTCCTTTTGCAGCCCTCTAGCAGTTGCCAGGACTTTTTTACAGCCATTTTTGTGCCAAAAAGTTTGGGTCCCCATTGACTTCAATGGGGTTCGGGGTTCGGGGTCCGGGGTCAAGTTCGGGTCAAGTTCGGTACCGAACCTGAACTTTTTCGCAAAGTTCAGCTGAATCTGCCGAACCCGAACATCCCGGTGTCCGCTCAACTCTACCAGTGACTCATAACAGGGGTAGAGCAAAAAGAAGCCTCTCTTAGTGTATCATTTTATAAAATTGGAACTTTAATCATAATAAAATGCGCTTACATGTACATAGTTGAAACAGTCGTTCACAGCAGTATCTAGTACGGTACCAGATGGTGATCACCGCTTCTTGTTATTCCTCCACCGGTCACCGGACATTCACCTGAGACGTTGTATGGCCACGCCCCCTATGCATTTCATCACTTCCGACTTGGTCACATGTATATGTAAGCACATTTTTTTATGATTAAAGTTCCAATTTTATAGCATTCTTATCAATAATGCACTTTGCACTATTGATTGGTGTGTATGAATAAGTATTTTTGGAGTGTTTAATTACATTACTATTTGCACTTTTTTTTTTACTATTTGCACTTTTAGCGCTGCTGAAAACTCCGATATTCTTAGTTTTAATTTTTTATGTTTATTTTATTTTAAACAGCTATTTTTTATACTTCACGGAGGAGAGGTTTGATTTCAGCGCAGTGTTTTACTTTATATATTTAGTCCTTCAGGGTGGATTGTTGAATGGATTCAGGTATGCCTCATATATTTTTAAATTGTTCCTTCTGGAACGGTCTTCTAAGTCTGCTATTTTAGCCTTCATCCATTCAATATCTTCTGCCTCATCATTTTGCACATCCACAAGTTTGTTGAAAAAGGTTGTAACTTCCCCCATCTTGTTTTCTATAGTGGCCACCCTGTCTCCTAGATGGGAGACTTCTGAAGTGAAATGCTGTTGCATGTTAGTAATGTCTGTGTGTATTGAGCTCTGGAGTGTCATCAACATATTCCTCAGCGTGGTGTCAAGCACAGGCTGATTTGAGGTAGGGTATGCAGCTATAGAGTTGGATAGAACTATCTGTGTATTGAGGGTCTGTGATACAGGGCTCACCTCAGTCTGCAGTTCTGTGTCTGGAGTCAGTTTCAGCGGGTTTTTATTTTTTAACCACTTGCCTTCAAAGTTAATTCTAACACTTCTCTCCTGCATGTAATATTCATCATTTTTTGCTAGAAAATTATTTAGAACACCTACACATTCTATATATTTATTTAGCAGAGACCCTAAGGAATACAATGGTGGTTGTTACAACTTTTTATGTTGCATGGTATTTGAGCAGCAATTTTTTTTTTTTTTAATAATAAATTTTTATTAATTTTGTTAATAAACAGTAGAAAGGTTGAAACAAGGGTGATACATCATCTGTCACCTCGTGTATATTCAGTCTAGTATCTCGTGGTGCAGTTACATAAAAAGTGTATAGTTTCCTTAAATCACATTACTGCTTGTTTCTCCTAATATTGCCTTTAGAGTGGACATACAGAGTTGTCTAAATCTATAAAATTATGGGATAGACATTCTCGGTTGCGAGCATATATGACCTTAGTATGGGTCTATTGAGAGATAGCACCCAGTCTATGGCTCTCTTGGTTTGCTTTGCACAAGTTTGGTCCCTATCTCCTCTGGATACCCCATCTGGGAGCACTTTTGTATCCAATAGAGGGGGGATAGGTAGTCGATTTATGGATGTTTTTGTGCATAGGTGCTAACAGCTTAAAGTTTAGGCATCTCGCAAACGCGCATGTCCACCATTTACAAACAGTTCAGTAATTAGTTCAACGATAATAAATAGCATCAAATTGTAGACTGCCTGAAGCATAAGAGTGTGGGAGGTGGGTTAGGTAAGAGATAGGGAGGGAAGGAAGGGAAGGTGAGTAGAGGGTTAGGACGAGGGAGGTGTTTGGGGAGGGGAGGTGAGGCTGAGGAAGGTAAGGAGAGAGGTAAAAATGATTAAATTCGGCATGAATGACACAGAATCCACAGTTAACAGAACATTGGTTAGTTATCAGGGTACAGTCCTTTTTTGGGGGTTAGTTAGTTAGGTAGTTTTGGCCAAATTTCCCACCGTTTGTGAAAAGCTACTCCTGACAAGAGTTTGTAAGCTATGATGCGCTCATGGGTATAGTTCTGGTGAACCAGGGATATCACTTCTGATACGTTTGGTGCAATATTTGTTTTCCATTTCCGGAGGATTATTTGTCTTGCTGCTAGTAGAATGTGTGTGACTACTGTTCTCTGGGTTGTTGGATATTGTTCTATGCTTAAGTTAAGGATAGCTAATTCAGGGCATGGGGTTTTTATAATGCCTGTTAATTTAGCAATGAAGTTGAAAATTTGTGACCAAAAGCTCGTTAGGTTTGGGCAGCTCCAAAGAATACGCATTAGATGGCCAGTTCAGCCGCAACCCCTCCAACATTGGGCGGACGTTGAGTCCGAAAATCTGACAATCCTGTGGGGAGTGTAGTACCATTTGTGTGTGATTTTCAAGGTCATTTCCCAGTGAGCTACGCATTTGGATGCTTGGTAGATGGATTTGAACGCCACTCTCCACTGTTCTACAGTAGTGTTGAGCGAACCCGGACTGTAACGTTCGGGTCCGTACCGAACTTTCGGGTGTCCGTGGCACGGACCCGGACCCGGACATTTCAAAAATCGTTCGGGTTCGTGCCTGTGGGCTTTCAAGCCATGCCTGGGCTTGCAATGTCAGGCCCAAGCGAGTTGTGATGACATCTTGTCACCTCTCACCGCAAGTTTAGGTAGATGGTTCGTAGGTTTACGCATCGAGTGACCCTTTACTGGAACTTTTAGTGTGTGTTTACCATGATGTGAGGGGTGTCCTAACAGTCTAAAAGCCTGAGTTGCAGGCGGGTTACAACCTCCCCAACGCCGACTTGACCGGTAGATTACGCATAAGAAACCTCGACGGGTTTGGATTGCTCGAAAACCAGTGTTTAAAAGTTGAAGTAACGATTTAATTGTCCGTAATAT
>BLSH010016781.1:255181-269217 GCA_018402905.1 Glandirana rugosa | reverse complement strand
AAAGTGACACACAGACTTGAAATACTTGTGCAGAAGAGATGTTCACTGATTTCCGGTTTGATTTAAAGTGATACACACATTTTGCAGAACAGTGATATGGGTACTTCCGGCTTATTTATACTTTTTTGACACAGTTTGAAGATGATTTTAGAACAGTTCTATGGCCTCTAATGTTAATTAATACTTTTCAGACCCATTTTGAAGATGATCTCCATTTTTGCATTTTTATGTTTTTATTTTTTTTTAAATATTTAAAGTTATTTCACTGTCCCCATTTCTTTGTAGGGCACTTGTCCCACCCTTACCCACATTTTCCTTCTTTTTGCAGACCTCTAGGACCTTCCTGGGCTTTTTTACAGCATTTTTCAAATTTTTCATTAAAATTACCAGAACCCCGGACCCGAACCCGGACTTTTTTTGAAAAGTCCGGGTCCGGGTCCCGGACACCCCAAAGTTCGGTACGGACCCGAACTTTACAGTCCGGGTTCGCTCAACTCTAATTATGGGCTTTCCGGATTCTAGCATTTTGTTGGATCAGAATGCCTCTTATATAGGCTTTGTGGGCATTCCATATTGTGAAGGGGCTGTTTACTGAGGGAGCATTTAGGGAAAAAAATTATGTTAGCTTGTCTTTTATTAGCTTCCTATGGGTGGGGTTCTGTAATATTTCTGCATTGCAACGCCAGATAGAGACGGGGGGGGGGGGGGGCACCCTTCTCCGCTATCTGAATGGAGACAGCAGCGTGGTCAGACCACGTTATGTCGTGGATTTTGGAGTCTATAGTTTGCTGCAAAAGCCATCTGTCCGCAACAAACAGGTCTATGCGGGAGTAGCTCTGGTGTCTTGGGGAGAAGAAAGTAAAGTCTTTCTCGGAGGCATGGTGGCACCTCCATATATCAAATAGGTCCTCCGAGTGGAGCAGGTTGCGCAAGGAAGTAGGTCATCCTAAGGGTTGTGACGTTGTGTCCATAGCTGGATCCACTGTCAGATTGAAGTCCCCGCATAGCAGGAGGCGTCCATATCTGATGCTGGCGACGTGTTTGAGTAGTGCCCTGAGGAATCTTAGTTGTCGTGAGTTGTGATCTGCCACACTACCACCATAGACGAGCCACCTTGCTCTGTCTATTTCCATACTGACACTTATATATAGATTATCCTTTTTTTGACCACAACTCATCCTTTGTATTTGATACATTTTCCATTTTATCTGGCCATTGGGAAGAAGTGAGCCTTCTGAGTCTATCCCGGGGCTGCGATGCATGGCAGGTCCTCCCCGCCTCCTTCCTGGCCGGGTGGCGGGCGGGGGGTGTCCTCCCATGCATCGGCGTCATGCCCACACACCCTGCTTGTGACGCAATATGACGCCACAATGCCTGGGTGGTAGTTTTTCCATCAGACGTCTGGGAGTGGTTGGCTGTGGACAGATCTCCAGCACAATGCTTTGCATTTGGGATCTGTCTCCCACACCTGTCTCCCTTATGCGTCTTGCATGACGTTGGCAGGGACCCACCTGGGGGATTTTCCAGCCAGGGTCAGCCAGCATTCACCTTCAGGTCGACACACCTGATTAGCATACACCCCACACCTGGGGTATTTATAGATAGGGCAAGCCAGCACATTACTTTCAGGTCTCTCTCTTTTGCAGCACTGGCTGCACACCTTACCCAATACTAATTGGTAAGTTATAACCTGCTATACCTACTCTCATACACTTATGCACGTGCCATCTGTGTGTGTGCATTTGTATGTATATACATAATTATTGTTCATCACAATAATTTTTTTACAATTTTAGAGTAGACTGGAATTGACGTGTCCTTCCATGTCTCCCTTTTTGGTATGGATTACCTCATTCATCATGGTTTCCACCCTGTGCTGTTTCCCTTGGTTGGGACGGGATCATCCTTGCCTCAGCCCCGGGTCAGACCCTGATATGGCTCTCCCCTCTCTTCCCCTCAAGCTAGACCATGTTTTGAGCTGACATGTAAGTAGGAGAAACTTCCCCTATTATGGGTGTACTTATTTTGCATTCCTTATGAGTCTGATTAACTCATCTTATTTATACCTACAGCCACGATAATACATTGCACTCCTGACGAGTGGCTATAAGCCACGAAATGCATAGAGTTACATCAATGCGCATACCATCTGACTTCTACATCTATTTTCATGTATCTGGCCATGTATATATATTTTTTACATCATATGTGTGTTTGTATTCATGACAATTTTATTCTACTTTTATTGTGTTATGTCAGCTCTTCCCAGGGCCCTTGATGGCCAGATCTTTGTGAATGATTATGTTCATCATTATGTTCAATATTATGTTAATCTTTATACTGTAGGTGAATAAAATGACAATTTTTTATACGTTTGTACTTTTGTTCTTATGTGGCATGTCTCATTTAAAGTCCCAGGACCATAATTGTTCGTCGTTGTTGTGAGTTCGGTGCATATAAGGCTACTAGTGTGAAGGGTTGAGAATTAATATCACATGTGACAATAATATAACGGCCTTCCTGATCAAGTATTGAGCTTTTAAGTGAGAAAGCCAGAGAGTCTCGAATAGCAAGAAGTACTCCTTTTTTTTGTGATCTGGGTCGCAGGCCAAGAAGATGGTTGGGTAGTTTTTATGTGCACAGTGTGGGATGGCGTCTTTTCGAAAATGAGTCTCTTGGACACTTAAAATGTCAGCTTTGAGTTTTGTTGCGTCTTCCCACAAGGAGCGTCGCTTTGCTGGGTGGTTGAGACCCTTAGCATTCAGGGATAAGCATGTTATCATTGTTTGTCAGAGTAGGGAGGTGTGTTTGAGGTGTGTAGGTAGGTACTCACAGTTCCGTTGGTATCATGGGGAGTGAGGAGCTTTCTGGGTGGGTTCAGAGTTCCGTAATTTTTCTTGCGGTGAAGTTGGAGCGCAGTTCTTAGGATGGGTTCATCTGTTAGTTCAGGAGGTGGGTTCTTGTGGTTTTGTTGCATCATGCCGTGGACCATAAGAGGAAATAAGAGGTTAGGAATAACAGTATGAGCTTGAGCAGAACTTATGTAACAAATAACACAAAATAAAAAAGAACAAGGGATCTGATGAGCGATCTTGACTCCATACCGGGCTTGCCGGTAAGGGTAGGGGTGTCTAGCGGGAAACATTCTGGCTGGTGACCTGGGGGGTTTTATGTTTGTGTTGGATGTTGAGAGTGGCTGGGGCCGCTTTTGTTACGGTGCTTTGAGGATTTTTTCCTGGAGACTACTTGCCAGTCTACCTCCGAATGGGGCAGGTGTTGCATTGCCTGAGTAGATTGTGGTAGGTCAGGGAGTATACCCCATTTACGCAGGGCTTCCAGACCTTCCTCTAAGGAGGAGACTGATATGGAGACTCCATTATGTGTTATGAACAGTGTGGCAGGGTATTTCCATTTGTGCTGAATGGCATGGTTCCTGAGCGCCTTGGTGATGGTCGCTAAGTTGCGTCTGCACTGTAAAGTGTGCCTGGAGAGGTCGGGCAGTAGTTGTAGTGTTGAGTAGTGTGCAGGGAGGTTTTCAGCTTTCCTGAAGGTTGTTAGTAGTTGTTCCTTAACATGAAAGAAATGCACTCTCAGGAGGGTGTCTCTGGGAGTGTCTGCAGGCAGGAATGAAGGTTTAGGCACCCTATGGATCCTGTCTATAGTTAAGTCCTGTGCTGACAGATTCGGTGCTATTGTGGAGAACAGGGTCAAAACAAATTGCTGTTGTTGATGAGGGGGCACAGACTCCGGTATCCCTCTTATTTTTACATTGTTCCTTCTACTTCTGTCCTCTTGGTCAGCTAATTTGTCCTTTATCCATGATATATCTTCTGAGTGCTTGTTGTGTGCATCCACAAGTGAGCTGAAGGGAGCGACATATTCGCTCATCCTGTCCTCCATTGTGCTCACTCTTTTCCCCAGTGCTGACACCTCTCTGTGGCATTGCTGGATATTGCCTACTAGGTCTGCTGCCAGGGATGCTCTTAGCGATAGGAGCATTTCTTTCAGCATTATATCCAATACAATTTGGCCTGTAGTAGGAAAAGTTTTAATGGGGTCATCCCTGCTATACTCCTCTCCCCCGCCATGTGCTTGCGGCCCACCTTCCTCCATGTCAGTTCCTTCTTCATGCTCAGCTAGAGGTTCCCTGCGGGGTTTGGATTTGGCTAGGCTCCGTATAGTAAGGTTGTTCTCCCCTGTGTCCCCTCCATCTAGTGTCCCCCGGTGCTGGTTACCTGGCTGCGGTGTCCGCCGTCAGACTTGCCTGCCTGTTTCCCCGAGGAGGCGCCGCCGCCATCTTGTAGAGAGCCTCTCACTGCTGGTGCGAAGTACTCGGGGATCTTGAGCGGGTGTGGCGGTTCGTTCCTCCTTTTGGACATCTCGGTGTCTTCCCGGGTTGTTCCTGGAGTAGGGACTTATGGTCTGGCGGTGTCCTTTTTTCTTGTTAGCGGCTTCCAGCGGCTTTTCCCCCAGCGGTTGGTCGGAGCTCACACGCTAAGCGTCCATGCTGGAGCTCGGCTGGACACGCCCCCCCAGCAGCAATTTTTTAAATGCGTTTTTTTTTTAAAAAGCAGTTTCGCAAATAAAAAAAAACAAAACACTAAAGTTAAGTTAGCCCGATTTTTTGCATAATGTTAAAGATGATGTTACATCGAGTAAGTAGATACCTAACATGTAATGCTTTAAAATTGTCCACACTCGTGGAATGGCCTCAATTGTGTACTTAAAAAGCTCCATAGGCGACGCTTTAAAAAATGTTTACAGGTTACCTGTTTAAAGTTACAGAGGAGGTCTTGAGCTAGAATCACGGTGAAACCTCACATGTGTGGTTTGAATGCTGTTTACATATGTGGGAGCAATATACGTATGCGTTTGATTCTGCGTGGGAGCAGGCGGGGATGGGGGTGCTTTAATTCTTTTTTTGTTTATTTTAATTTTATTTTTAGGTTAAATATTTTTTATTGTAAAAGACAGCATGGTAAACAAAAAGCAATATGTCCAGGTACAAGAAAAGCAGGTATTATGGTGTACAGGACAAAACAGTGCAATATATAATCATGACATCCAAAAAGTAAAACAAAATCTTGTTTATGGTGCGTAAGTTGAGAAACACCTAAGACCTTGTCCACATAAAGTGGATGGAGGTTAATAAAGAAAAAATTGGAGATGATAGGTGAAAGAGAGGGTGTAAAAAGCAATGTAAAATATATAGAAAGGGAGGAGAAAAAAGAAGAGTAGAGATGAAGGAGCGGAGGAAGAAAGAGAGGATAGGAGAAAGGTAAAAAGTAAAAGAAGAGGGAGGGGATATCCAGGAATTTCCAGGCAGGGGAGTCTCCAACCCCCAAGTTAAAGATTTTGTTTCACTAGACAACTAACGTACACATAGTTGTGAGAACGGTCAAAAAGGTCCGTAAGTAATGAAAATCGGTATGTAAGTACATAATTATGGGGACCAGACTCCAATCCTTTCCAGCAATGGATTAGGATCCTATCAGCGGAGGAACCTTTTTTGAAAGGGCTCCTGACTAGAGTTGAGCGAACCCGGACTGTAAAGTTCGGGTCCGTACCGAACTTTGGTGTGTCCGGGACCCGGACCCGAACATGGAAATTTAAAAAAAGTCTGGGTTCGAGTTCGGGGTTCTGGTATTTGATTCCACATGTTGAATAGCTGCCAAGGGCAGCCAATCAACAAGTGTTTCACTGGTTTGCCCTTAGAAGCCATCACAGCCATGCCTACTAATAGCATGGCTGTGATTGGCCAGTGCATCATGTGACGCAGCCTCTATATGAGGCTGGAGTCACCGTGCTGCATGTCATATGCTCTCAGGATAGTTTAGGGCAGTGGTTCTCAACTCCGGTCCTCGGGACCCCCCAACAGGCCAGGTTTGCAGGATAACTCAAATGCATCACAGGTGATATAATTTGCTGCCCAGTGATTGCAGTGTTCTAGTCTGCATCTCCCCAAGGTAATACTTAAAATCTGGCCTGTTGGTGGGTCCCGAGGACCGGAGTTGAGAACCACTGGTTTAGGGAGAGGATACTGCTGGCTCTATGTGGGACAGATTGCAGATATTATAGAAGATCTCATCCTGCATTACTGAACAATCTGATCGTGGACTAGGTAGAGATACTAGTACTGCTGCTTTGAGGGACAGATTGCAGACCTCATCCTGCTGCACAGAAAGATCTGACTGGACTAGGTAGAGTCTGTTGCTTTAAGGGAAAGATTATTGTTCTAAAATCATCTCCAAGTTCTATAGGGAAAGTTTCATCCAGCCGCATAGAGAGCCATATTATTGTTCTAAAATCATCTCCAAGTTCTATAAGGAAAGTTTCTTCCAGCCGCATAGAGAGCCATATTATTGTTCTAAAATCAATGATTTTAGAAAAATAATATGGCTCTCTATGCGGCTGGAAGAAACTTTCCTTATAAAACTTGGAGATGATTTTAGAACAATAATATGGCTCTCTATGCGGCTGGATGAAACTTTCCCTATAGAACTTGGAGATGATTTTAGAACAATAATATGGCACTCAGTCTCTATGCGGCTGGATGAAACTTTCCCTATAGAACTTGGAGATGATTTTAGAACAATAATATGGCTCTCTATGCGGCTGGAAGAAACTTTCCTTATAGAACTTGGAGATGATTTTAAATCATCATTTCTTGAACAAAAATAAAAAAAACAGTGTTGGCTACCTCCTCCTCCTTCACCGCCACTTTCACCGCCTCCTCAACCTCCAACTCCACATTCACCTCCATTTTTGATTATTTTATGTGATTTTAGCTTAAACATTATTTTAAGTTATTTCCCTATCCCCATTTCTTTGTAGGGCACTTGTCCGACTCTTACCCCCATTTTCCTTCCTTTTGCAGACCTCTGGGACTTGCCAGGACTTTGTTACAGCCATTTTTGTGCCTAAAAGTTTGGGTCCCCATTGATTTCATTGGGGTTCGGGGTCCGGGACAAAGTTCGGCTCAAGATCAGTCCCGAACCCGGACTTCGTCCGGAAGTTCGGCCGAACCTGCAGAAACCGATCTTCCAGAGGTTCAATCAACTCTACTCCTGACTCGAGTAATGCATCCACACCCTCCATAGCAGCTTAAACTTTTCCCTGGAGTCTATGACACTAGCCTGCATTTCCTCCATTAACATTATGTCGTTAATAGTATCTACCCAATGGCTAGTCTAAGGGATAATCTCGGATTTCCAATGTCTGGAAATAACCTGGCGTGCGGCAGAAAGAAAAAAAACGAAGAAGGGATTTTTTTCTGTTGTGTGATAGATCCAGGAAGGATGGATTAGAGAGCAATTTAGGAGAAGGGCAAAGGGTACTGTCATAGATGGCATTATAAATGTGAAAAATCCAGTGCCAGAAAGGTTGAATACGGGGCAGTCCAACCAGATATGTAAATATGAGCCTCTCGCCCCGTAACAGCGCCAGAAATCGGTAGATGTGTTCGGAAAGATCCGGTTTAACATGACCGGGTCGCTATACCATCTGGGTAGTAACTTAAAGTTTTTTTCTTGGGCATACACTGATACCGAGGACTTATGTGTAAAAAAGAAAGAGGTTTGCCATCCCTCAGGAGATATATCTAGCTCCAGGTCCCTAGCCCACACCTTGGTATAAGTTGGGAGCTCATGATGCGTACTTGATAATAACTCTCTATACAAGATTGACAGCGTGTGGCGAGGTACCTCCGATAGTATGCAAAGATCTTCAAACGGAGTCAGTCGTCTGTAAAAGTTCCCTGATCTGTGTAGAGATTGACATGTTTTGGCTAAACTGAAGTTTGTAAGCCAATTTGGAATAGTCCCCTGACGGTGCTGAAATGGCTTAAACGCGCCAGAGGAAGGGTGAATAAACTCTTGTGCTGTAGGCCAAGAAGGTCTCTCATAGGAACAATAATATGAGGGTGCGTCACTGTTTGGCAGGACTGGGTTGTCAAAAAGGGGGGTGAGAGGGCTCGGATCTGTTGTTAAAGACCAATGTAAGCGTCGTCGGTACCATATCGTTAGTACCGCTAAAGTTAAGGGGGAGAGCATTGAGAGCGGGCAAAATGAGGAGGCCCTTCCCCACAGAAGAGCCCTAAGGTCTACAGGAGATAGGTCTTGTTCCACTATACATGCCGCCTTCGGAAAGGGGCGAGGGAACCATTCCAAGAGTCAGAGATCAGTGTTGCTGCATGGTACAGTTCGATGTCGGGTAGTCCTGCCCCCCCATTCAGTTTTGACACAATAGTTTAAATTTCACCCTTTGCAGGCACCTCTGCCAAACAAACCGTATGGCCAATGTTCTTAAGGTTTTGAAAAAGGCTACTGGTAATAGGATAGGTATAGCTTGAAACAGATATAGGAGTTTGGGTAATACATCCATCTTCAGAGCACTAATGCAAACGAACCAGGAGGCTGGTAGATTATGCCAAGATTTGACCATTCTCCTGATCTTTGACAGAAGAAGAGCATAATTTAGAGAGTAAATGTCAGGGAGATGGTGCGGAATCTCAGTGCCTAGATATTTAATAGAGTGGGATTGCCATTTGAAGGTGAAATTGGCCTGAATAATGGATAGTGTAGGGGTGGGCAAGGAAATATTGAGAGCTTCTGTTTTGGATATGTTTCATTTAAAGTTATTAAGAGTGCCAAACCGACGCAGTTCTCGGAGGAAGGAAGATAGACTGATGTGGGGTTGGGTAACATAGAGTAGTAAGTCATCGGCATAGAGGGATAGTTTGAAGTGGGATGAGGGTGTTTGTATGCGGTGTGTTGCACTATTATTTCATATGGCTTGAGCTAGGTGCTCAATGACAATGGTGAAAAGGAGGGGTGAAAGGGGGCATCCCTGTCTTGTACCATTCTTTATGGGGAAAGGGTTGGATTTAGTGCCGTTAGCTAATACAAAAGCGGAGGGATGGCTATATAGAGACATGATTTTGGAGAGAAGTTTGGGGCCTATGCCAATTTGTTGCAGGGATTATTGCAGGAAGGGCCAGCTCACTCTTTTTCTGCGTCGCAAGCAATCAGGCATGCGGGGATGCGATGGTGTTTGACATACGAGATAAGATGTAGGGTTTTGGTGGTATTATCTCGAGCCTCCCTCCGGGGTATAAAGCCAACTTGATCTTTGTGAATAATTTCTGGCAGAAGTGGGGACAACCAATTGGCAAGGATCTTGGAGAACAGTTTAAGGTCCACATTCAGTAGGCATATTGGTCTATAACTGCCACAGGAGGATGGGTCTTTGCCCGGTTTGGGGATCACAGCTATCTGTGCTAAAAGTATTGAAGGCGGAAGAGGATTATCAGCATTGACTGATTCAAATGCTTGTGAGAGCAAGGTGGCTAATTATGGGGCCAAGATTTTGTAGAATCGGGGGTTAGAACCGTCCGAGCCTGGGCTCTTACCATTTTTGAGGCTCTTTATGACATGGAGAAAATCACTTGGTGGTGATAGGGGCCTCTAAAAGCCGACTGTTTTCGGCCGAAAGCTCAGGGAGCGCGGTGTCTCGAATATAGGAAGCAATGTCCTCACCGGGATCTAGCGATCAAGGAGAGGGTGGTGTGTTGGGGGGTAGATTATAGAGTGAGGAATAAAAATTTCTGAATTCTTCGGCAATCTCTGAGTTTTTGGATATCTTAGCTTGAGTGGAGGACATGATATATGGGATCAGGGTTTTACTTTGACGTGGATGTATAGTCCGGGCTAAATGTTTGCCACATCTATTAGCCTGAGTGTAATGTATGTGCTTCATCTTATCTCTAAGGGTTAAAGATCGTTGGGAGAATATCTGGAATAATTCTCTGCAGGCGTTGGAGAGTTGGACCTATGTGTGGGGGTTAAATGTACGTTTATGGGTAGATTCTAGAGTGGCAATGAGATTTGTGAGACGCAAAATCTCCTTGACACGCTCTCTCTTGAGTCTGGCCCCGTGTTGGATCAGAACTCCCCTTACCACACATTTTAACGTCTCCCATTTAATAATTGGGGATGTTTGGTCCTTGGCGTGGTTTTGTATGAAGTTTTTGATGGTTTGTGAAGCTGCCTGCATGCAAGGTGTGTCAGAAAATAGGTTATCATTAAGTCTCCAGGAGCAGTCTCTGCGGGGTAACAGGAGCCTCCCCAAGGATAAATATACTGGGGCATGATCAGACCACAATCGTAGCCCAATGCTCAAATCCGGGTCGAGTTCGGTACCAAACCCGAATGGTTTCACGAGGTTCTGCCGAACCCGACAAACTCAAACATCCAGGTGTCCACTCAACTCTAATTATGAGTCTTTTGAATGGTTCATTTTCTTCCAGAAGTAAAGATTGGGATACTAGAATGTAGTCTAATCTACCGTAGGACCTGTGTGCTGACGAAAAGTGGGTATAATCTTTCTCATCAGGGTGGAGGAGTCGCCATAAGTCAATCAACGAGAGTTTGGAAAGTAGAGCTCTAAACTTATTCAGTGTGGCAGGGGTGAGGGATGACTTACCAGTAGAGGAGTCTAATCTCGGTATCAACGTAGCGTTCAGATCTCCACCCAATATCAGATTTGAAGTGCCGAATGATTCGAGTTGTGCTGTCACGGAGGAGAGGAATCTCAGCTGATCCTGGTTAGGAAGATAAACGCTGGCAACCGTTAACACAGTTTTATTATGCATTAATTTTAGAAAAATGTAACGACCATTAGGATCTATAAGGGAGTCTAATACTTATGGCTGAAAAGAGGAGTGAAAAGCAATGGAAACTCCCTTAGACCGGGCGTTGGGGTTGGTGCTGTGGTACCAAGTGGTATAATGTTTATTTTTGATGGCAGGGATTGTGTCAGTACTAGAGTTGAGCGAACCCGAACTGTAAAGTTTGGGTCCGTACCGAACTTTGGGGTGTCCGTGATCCGGACCCGAACCTGGACATTTCAAAAAAAAGTTTGGGTTCGGGTATTTGATCCCTCCTGTTGAATAGCTTCAGGGCAGCCAATCAACAAGCGTTTCACTGGTTTGCCCTTAGAAGCCATCACAGCCATGCCTACTAATGGCATGGCTGTGATTGGCCAGTGCATTATGTGACCCAGCCTCTGTATAAGCTGGAGTCACATCGTGCTGCATGTCACATGCTCTCAGGCTAGTGTAGGGAGAGGATGCTGCCGGAGCTGTGAGGGACAGATTGCAGATATAATAACATCTCATCCTGCATTACAGAACAATCTGATTCTGGGCTAGGTAGAGATTACTACTACTGCTTTGAGGGACAGATTGCAGATCTCATCCTGCATTACAGAACGATCTGATTCTGGACTAGGTAGAGATTACTACTAGAGTTGTGCGAACACTTGGACGTTCGGGTTCGGAGGGTCCGTATGAACTTTGGGAAAAAGTCCGTGTTCGACACTGAACGTTGCCCGAACGTTATCCCGGACACCGAACCCCATTGAAGTCAATGGGGAACTGAACTTTCAGGCACAAAAATGGCTGTAACAATGTCCTGGCAAGTGCTAGAGGGCTGCAAAAGGAAGTAAAATGGGGGTAAGAGTAGGGCAAGTGCCCTACAAAAAATGGGGATAGGGAAAATAAATTAAAATCAAATAAAAAAATGTGAAGGGGGGTGGATGTGGAGTAGGAGCCTAGAGGTTGACTAGGCCGTGACCATGGCAGTGTAGGTGGAAGTGGCGGTGGTCGAGGAGGAGAAGGAGGTAGCCAACATGGTATTTTTTTTTGTTTGTTTATAATTGGGGTAGCCCCCAAAATATTGAGCCCTATTCAAAAAAACAAGTATATGAATGGCTGTGTGAGTCCGGTCTAAATGTTTATTCTGCACAAGGTACAGACAAGTCTTGTGGGATCCATGCCTGATTCATTTTAATAAATGTTAGCTTGTCCACGTTGGCTGTTGACAAACGGCTTCTCTTGTCTGTGATAACGCCCCCTGCAGTGCTAAACACACGTTCCGACAATACACTGGCTGCAGGGCAAGCCAGCACCTCCAAGGCATAAAGGGCAAACTCCATGTGGCCAATTTGGAGACCCAGAAGTTGAATGGGGCAGACCCATCAGTCAGTATGTGTAGGCGTATGCAGACATACCTTTGCACCATGTTGCTGAAATGCTGCCTCCTGCTAAGACGTTGTCTATCGGCTGGTGGTGCTGTTTGTTGTGGCGGGCTGCTGACAAAGCTTTGCCACATTTCGGTCATGCTAACCCTGCCTTCTGAGGTGCTGGCGGTGCCACAGCTGCGTTGGTGGCCTCTTCCTCCTCCTCCGCCTTCGCCTTGTGCTTCCGCTGAGCCCCCGGTTTCATTTGGGAATGCCCTCAGCAGCGCCTCTACAGTGTGCGCTTGTAGTCGCGCATCTCCCTCTCACGCTCCAGTGAGGGAATTAAGGACGGCACGTTGTCCTTGTAACGGGATCCAGCAGGGTGGCCACCCAGTAATCAGAAGAAGTTACAATGTGGGCAACTCGGCTGTCATTGCGCAGGCACTGCAGCATGTAGTCGGCCATGTGCGCCAGGCTGTCCACAGGCAAAGACAAGCTGTCCTCTGTGGGAGGTATATCATCTGTGTCCTCTGTATCCCCCCCCAGCCACGCTCCAGTGATGCCCACGAGCTGCGTTGGGTGCCACCCTGCTGCAATTTCTCCTCCTCCTCCTCCTCATCTTCCTCGTCCTCCTCGTCCTCCAGAACTGTGCCCTGGCTTGAATATTTTGGACCTGGCCTATGCTGGTGCAGGAACCCACCCTCCGAGCCACTTGCAAATGACTGGCCTGATAACCGTTCCTCCTCCTCCTTCTCATCCTCCTGTGCCACATCCTCTTCCATCATGGCCCAAAGTGTTTTTTCAAGGAGACATAGAAGTGGTATTGTAACACTGAGAAAGGCGTCATCCGCACTGGCCATGTTGGTGGAGTACTCAAAACACCGCAATACACTACACAGGTCTCGCATGGAGGCCCACTCGTTGGTGGTGTTGCTGTTCCACAGAGCGACTGACCCGTGCGTGCTGCAGCTGAAACTCCACTATTGCCTGTTGCTGCTCGCACAGTCTCTACAGCGTGTGCAAGGTGGAGTTCCACCTTGTGGGCACGTCGCATATGAGGCGGTGAGCGGGAAGGCCGAAGTTCCGCTGCAGCACAGACAGGCGAGCAGCAGCAGGGTGAGAACGCTGAAAGTGCACGCAGACGTCCCGCACTTTATGCAGCAGCTCTGACATATCCGGGTAGTTTTTTAGAAAATTCTGTACCACCAAATTCAGCACATGCGCCAGGCAAGGGATGTGCCTCAAACGGGCTCGGCCCAGAGCCGCTACGAGATTTCGGCCATTGTCGTACACCACCAGCCCGGGCTTGAGGCTCAGTGGCAACGACCACTCATTGGTTTGTTGTTTAATGCCCGTCCACAGCTCCTGCGCAGTGTGGGGTTTATCCCCCAAACATGAGTTTTAAAACAGCCTGCTGTCGTTTCCCCCTGCATGTGCTGATGTTGGTGGTGAAGGTGTTATGCTGAGTGGATGAGTGGGTGGTCGAGGAGGAGGAAGTGCAGTAGGAGGAGGAGGCAACAGGAGGCAAAGAGAAATGCCCTGCAATCCTTGGTGGAGGAAGGACATGCGCCAAATGGCTAGCCGGCTCAGGCCCAACCGCCACTACATTTGCCCAGTGTGCAGTTAGCGAGATATAGCGTCCCTGCCCATGCTTACTGGTCCATGTACGGCCGATCGGTAAACCGCGTACAGGAAGGAGGTGGTTCCTAACGTCCCGTAAAGAGAAACGGAGGACAACGGAGGAGGAGGATGACGTGAAGGAGGAGGAGCTGGTGGGTGAGTAGGTGAGTCGTATTGTGGAAGTGGTGGTTGTAGTCGTGTACGTCCCCCTTTGCTGTCGTCCGACAAAATTTTGAGTACAAACCCCCTATTTGGGGTGTGACGCGTCCTCGACACCTGCCCGTAATTTGTTGTTTGGTTACTCACCAGCAACGGTGACTCGGAGTTCGGGCCCGACCACCACATGCTGTTACCGGCTTTAGAGCATCGCCGAGACCCGGCTCGGGCAAACTCCGTGT
>BLSH010016781.1:239201-254418 GCA_018402905.1 Glandirana rugosa | reverse complement strand
ACCATATACAGGTGAAGGTTCTGTTGGCTACCTGAGAAAGGTGTTTCCCTTGTGCGTGTAGCTGGCACACCTCGACCACGTCCTCTCCTTCCAACAGGAGGTTCACCAACACCACCAACACCAGCAGCAACAGCATCGCCAGCAGCACCATGACCACGTCCCTTATTTGCTCTCCTCATTGGGCCCGCAAATGTATTATGTAGCCCTATGTAAGTATTTATTAATACCAATTAATACCTTTTTTTGGAAAACACCAACGTAGCCGGACTTTTTATTTTGGTGCAGGAAATGCACTGCTTACACCAACAGCTGGAAGCTCTCCCTTTAGAACTAGGAGATGATTTGTGAACAATAAATAATCTGTCACTTACAGCAACAGCTGGAACCTGGCCTTATAGGAGTAGGCAATGGTTTTTGAACAATAATCTGTCCCTCTAAGCAACAGATGGAAACTCTCCCTTTAGAACTAGGAGATGATTTTTGAACAATAATGTGTCACTTACGGCAACAGCTGGCCCTATAGGAGCAGGCAATGGTTTTTGAACAAGAATCTGTCCCTCTAAGCAACAGCTGGAAACTCTCCCTTTAGAACTAGGAGATGATTTTGGAACAATAATGTGTCACTTACAGCAACAGCTGGCCCTATTGGAGTAGGCAATGGTTTTTGAACAAGATTCTGTCCCTCTAAGCAACAGCTGGAAACTCTCCCTTTAGAACTAGGAGATGATTTTGGAACAATAATGTGTCACATACAGCAACAGCTGGCCCTATAGGAGTAGGCAATGGTTTTTTAACAAGAATCTGTCCCTCTAAGCAACAGCTGGAAACTCTCCCTTTAGAACTAGGAGATGATTTTGGAACAATAATGTGTCACAGCAACAGCTGGCCCTATCAGAGTAGGCAATGGTTTTTGAACAAGAATCTGTCCCTCTAAGCAACAGCTGGAAACTCTCCCTTTAGAACTAGGAGATGATTTTGGAACAATAATGTGTCACTTACAGCAACAGCTGGCCCTATAGGAGTAGGCAATGGTTTTTGAACAAGAATCTGTCCCTCTAAGCAAGAGCTGGAAACTCTCCCTTTAGAACTAGGAGATGATTTTGGAACAATAATGTGTCACTTACAGCAACAGCTGGCCCTATAGGAGTAGGCAATGGTTTTTGAACAAGAATCTGTCCCTCTAAGCAACAGCTGGAAACTCTCCCTTTAGAACTAGGAGATGATTTTTGAACAATAATGTGTCGCTTACAGCAACCACTGGCCCTATAGGAGTAGGCAATGATTTTTGAACAATAATCTGTCCCTCTAAGCAGAAGCCTCTACCTAGTGCAGTCAGATCGCTCAAAGCAGCAATATGTGAAATCTCAAATTACTCCCACAATCTGATTGTTGAGTACGATCGCACAATCTGATTGTTGTGTACGATCGTAACGATCGTTGTGTTAGGCAGGGTTTGATCTGCAATGTGTCACTCAAAGCAGCAGTATGTGAAATCTCAAATTACTCCAACAATCTGATTGTTGTGCACGATCGTAGCGATCGTTGTTTTATGCAGAGTTTGATCTGCAATCTGCAACTCAAAGCAGCAGTATGTGAAATCTCAAATTTCTGCTATCTGTCCCTCAGAGCAATAGCAGTAGTAATCTCAGGATGCAGGATCAGATGTTAAAATGTCTGTAATCTCTCCCTCACGCCGGCAGCTTCCTCTCCCTACACTTACCCAAGAGCATGTGACATGCAGCACTGTGACTCCAGCTTATATGATGATGCACTGGCCAATCACAGCCATGCCATTAGTAGGCATGGCTGTGATGGCTTCTAAGGGCAAACCAGTGAAACGTTTGTTGATTGGCTGCCCTGCAGCTATTCAACATGCGTGATCAAATACCAGAACCCAGAACCCGAACATTTTTTGAAATGTCCATTTTCGGGTCCGGGTCCCGGACACCCGAAAGTTTGGTACGGACCCAAACGTTACAGCCCGGGTTCGCTCAACACTAATTACTACTGCTACTGCTTTGAGGGACAGATTGCCGATCTCATCCTGCAGTACAGAACGATCTGATTCTGGACTAGGTAGAGTCTACTGCTTTGAGGGACAGATTATTGTTCTAAAATCATCTCCTAGTTCTATAGGGTCAGGTTTCTGCTATTGCTGTAAGGGACAGATTATTGTTCTAAAATCATCGCCTACTCCTATATGGTCAGGTTCCTGCTGTTGCTGTGAGGGACATATTATTGTTCTAAAATCATCGCCTACTCCTATAGGGTCAGGTTCCTGTTGTTGCTGTAAGGGACAGATTATTGTTCTAAAATCTTTGCCTACTACTATAGGGTCAGGTTCCTGCTGTTGCTGTAAGGGACAGACTATTGTTCTAAAATCATTGCCTACTCCTATAGGGTCAGATTCCCGCTGTTGCTGTAAGGGACAGATTATTATTCTAAAATCATTGACTACTCCTATATGGTCAGGTTCCTGCTGTTGCTGTAAGGGACAGATTATTGTTCTAAAATCATCGCCTACTCCTATAGGGTCAGGTTCCTGCTATTGCTGTAAGGGACAGATTATTGTTCTAAAACCATGGCCTACTCCTATAGGGTCAGGTTCCTGCTATTGCTGTAAGGGACAGATTATTGTTCTAAAATCATCGCCTACTCCTATAGGGTCAGGTTCCTGCTGTTGCTGTAAGGGACAGATTATTGTTCTAAAATCATCGCCTACACTGCCACGGTCACGGCCTAGTCAACCTCTAGGCTCCTACTCCACATCCACCCCCCCTTCCCATTTTTATTTTTTTATTTGATTTTAAGTTATTTTCCCTATCCCCATTTTTTTGTAGGGCACTTGTCCTACTCTTACCCCCATTTTACTTCCTTTTTCAGCCCTCTAGCACTTGCCAGGACTTTTTTACAACCATTTTTGTGCCGAAAAGTTTGGGTCCCCATTGACTTCAATGGGGTTTGGGGTCCGGGGTCAAGTTTGGTACCGAACCCAAACTTTTCTGCGAAGTTCGGCCGAATCCAAACATCCAGGTGTCCGCTCAACTCTAGTCAGTACGAAAGTGGGTCTCCTGTAGGAACAGGAGCTGGGTTTTCTTTTTGTGGAAATGGAAAATAATGTGTTGCCTCTTCTCGGGCGTGTTAAAACCTCTGCAGTTGAGGGAGGCAACTTGTAGGGCTAAGGAGGATGTCATGGGGATGGTTGAGGTGAGACTTGGAACAATAAGGGGAGGTGACTCCCCTGCCTGGAGGGAGAAAGTAGATAGTGAAGACTAAGATAAGTCAGGAGAGGAAAAAAGAGGGAAAGAGACAGATAGGGGGAGAAAGAATAAAAGCAGATAGAAGTAACATAGAAATATCAAACCATTCTACCAGTGTGGGCTCATCTCAGGCCGAGAACCAGAAGGCATTCATGTATTGCGATGAGAGCAACTGTAAAAACACATAAACATAATAAAGAACATTTACGCCATCTAGAGGCTGATTTATAAACTGTTACATGGCTGCTCAAAAAACTAAAAGCAAAAAGCCAACACAGAGCACCTAAGGGCTCTGGTAGTCCTAAGGGGGGAAACATGTCCAACTGAGAGGTTGAGAAGGAAGAAAAAAAAGAAAAGGAACTATAAACTTTAGCTCCGGGCTCTCTATCCACAGTTTGGAACTAAAAATGTCTATGGAAAAACAATACAATGATGTTGGGACCATGACACGCTTGGTTGTAGCGAATATGGACCAAAGAGCTTGCTGAGTTCCGTTTAAAAGAATCTGCAGGTCACAGTGACAGTTCCTTTAAATAATACAACTGGGAAAATGTGGAGGTGAGTGGCTGACTAAGAAGTCACAGGCTGGTGTAGCTATAATGTGGAACAAAAACAGTCCAATATAACAGAACTACCTGAGAACACATGTGGAGGACGAGGGGTACACTTCACAATGTCAAACCAGAACTAAATCAAAGAAAAATTAAAAACAAAACACCAGGTCATTATTGCGGAAAGGCAAATTTTCCAGTGCTCCAAGGAGAGCGAAAAGGCAATATCAGGCCCTTGCGGGGGGCATAGGGAGAGTCTCATCCTGCTGGGGATTTAGAAGCTGAGGAGGAAGCTTGTTTCTTCTTCTTGGATGTTGTTGCCACCCAGTCGCCAAAGGTAGTGCTGAAGTCGCTGCTCTTAGGGGCCAATCTGGTATGGAGATCTGTGGGAGTTTGAAAGTCCCTAAAAAATTAGCTAGGTCTCCAAGCGTTCTGAGAATAGCGGTCTTGCCTTTGTGAGTGGCAGAGAGATAAAATTATTTTATTTTGGAGAATGTCAGTGAGAAGCTTAAGAGCTTTCCGCATAGCTAAAGTCAGCTTAGATAAATCTGTCAGGAGCATGATGGGAGTTTCATTAAACAGGATAGTGTCCTGTGTACGTGCAGCTTGCATGATGTCAGCCTTAATCTTGAAAAAATTAATTCGACAGATGACACCCCTGGGGTATGCAGGATTAGGGTTGCGAGGGCCCAGAGCTCGGTGTATGTGATCGATCTCGATTGCAGAATCCAGGGTTTTTTGCAGGAGCTGATTAAAAATTGTTGTAGCAGCATTTTACAGGTCCTTGGGTTCCACCGTCTCTGGGAGGTCGTGAATGTGGATATTGTTCCTCCTGCTTCTGTTCTCTAGGTCGTCAAGACCATAAAAAAGTTGTTGTATTTGGTTCGTGTGTTCCTGCAAAATAGCATCGTGATCGTTTAATTTGGCTACAGTGTCTTCCACTGCTAACTCTATATCCTCTATCCTGCGGCCTATGTCTTTGCGCAGGTCGGTAACTTCCTGCTTGTAGGTCCGCTCAAGCCTGGACACATAGGCCTCAAATTCATTCCTTGTGGGGAGGGTTTAATATATGCCTCCATGTCCCAACCATTTCCAGAGCAGTGGGATAAAGGTGATGGGCTCCTGGAGTGCATGGACCCTCGGTCTGATTCATGAGGGGATCGGGCACATTGTCTTGTCTGCACACTAAGGGATGGCGTGTGAGTCCCGGAGGAGCTTGCCGGCGCCATCTTGGAAGCCGGGGAATCCTTAGTGTGCAGTCCCGAATGGGTGAAGAACCTGCCGATCTCTCCCTTTTTGTGGCTCCCACCAGAGCCTCGGCAGTCTCCTTTATTTCTCTTACCCATCCTGGTGGTGTTTGTGCCTTGTCTGTGTGGACGAGAGCCTCGAGATAGCCGGTCGGAGCGGGAGCTAGGATAAGCCGCGTCCTATCTCGCCATGCGCCAGGCCACGCCCCTACTTTTATTTTTATATTTTGACACTTTCCCTTTACTTTTTTGATCACTTGTATTCCTGTTACAAGGAATGTAAACATCACTTGTAATAGGAATAGGGCATGACAGGTACTCTTTACAGCGAGATCTGGGGTCTATAAGTCCCCAGATCTCGCCTCTAGGCTGGAAAGCCTAAAATTTAAAAAGATAAATACAGAAATATCTCGGCTGCCCAGTCAAGGCAACATTAGTGTTTACAACTGCCAAGGCCAGATGTGACATCATAACGTCACACCCGGCCTCCTAAGGTCAAAGAGCTCCTCAGCCAGCTATATGGTAAATGCCTGCCACCGGGCGATTCATTCTCTGGCTCACTGATCGCACAAGCGGCCTGGTAGAAGCACTGGAGGGTGGCGGGGAGGGGGGAGTCTCCTCCCGCCACCTGTAAAAAACAATCAAGCTGCTGATTGTTTTTATGGTGCAGGGAATCACCAGCAGGAAAAGAAGATATCTGAATGATTCCTGCAGCTTGCCGAGTCTGAGGACCCTTCTAAGCTGCCTTGTTACTCTAATAACTCAGGCCAATCCAGACCACGCTGACCTTTATACTTGCACCATCTAGCCCTACCCTTGGAGCCATACGTGGATGCCTACTGCTGCTGAGGATGTGACTACTGATATGTGTCTAGTCCTCCAGAGGTTTAGTTTTTCGGGACCGTTCCAGCACTACATATCCTATATGTATTCCACTCCCACTGGTAGGGTAGTGGCTGCAGGTAACATATCAGACTCCTTTGTACTATACAAAGGGACTAGACATGCCTCTACCCTCTACTTTTAAACTTGGCACTAGAGCCCTTGACACGTTACCTTATTTTCTGTTCCAAGTTACATGGAGTATGAGTAGGTCAGCAGGAGCTACGCCTGGCTCTCTTCACAGATGACATTTTAATTTTCATGTCTAACCCGGAGGAAGACCTGAACACTATACAAGCCATACTCACCCTCTTTTGCCAATGTTCTGGGTTGCGGATGAATTTCTCCAAAAGTGAGGTTCTCCTCACCTTTTTCTATAGCTAAGGCACATATTAAATATTTAGGTTTAAGGATAGGGAAAGTACCCAACTCAGTATACCACCATAATTATCCACCGGGGATAGAAAAAATAGTGGGTGAGTTAGAGGCATGGATGGACCTCGCTCTCTCTCTCTTCGGGAAATGTCATTTGTTTAAGATGGTCAGTTTCATGTGCTTACTCTACCCTCTCCAAACTATCCCATTATTCAGCACAAAGACCCCCAAATGTTAAACAAGGCCCTTAACTCCTTTCCGTGGCATAAAAAAAGACAGTTTTATTGAAATTGCATCTCCCAATCAGTAAGGGGTAGCAAATCTTCCAAATATCTGAGGATACAACTTGTCTTCCTTACTAGGTGTTGGTCTGGATTGGGTATCACATTCTTCTATCTACCCCAATTATGCTCTATAGAATCATATGGCATCCTCCAATAACCTGGCTGCTTTACTTCACTGTAAGCTTCAGGCTTTTCCCCCATTCCTGTAACAAAACCTATTACTTTGTGATACAATAATAGCCTGGAGGGAAATACGGAAAAAGCTCAGCTTATCCCCATTGGTGTGCAGACACTTTCCTATCCTGGGTAATCCAATGTTCCCACAGGCCCAACATATGAGGCATTCAAATGCTGGGCATCGAGTGGGTTGACTAACGCTTCCTTATTTGACACAACATCAGGAGCCTTTTTGCCATTCTCGACACTAGCAGATAAATACCACTTACCTAATGAACCATTTCCTATATGTTCAACAGTTTATTGACTATATAAACAGCATCTACTCACATAAACTTCAGAGATTTAAAACATCATTGATTGATACTTTACTTCTTCAACAACAGTATACAATCTTGGATATCTACTGACTAGAGTTGAGCGAACTTCTGGAAGTTCGGGTTCTGGTTCGGACAGAACCCGAACTTTGTCCCGGACCCCGAACCCCATTGAGAACAATGGGGACCCGAACTTTTAGGCACAAAAGTGGCTGTAAAAAAGTCCTGGAAAGTCCTAGAGGTCTGCAAAAGGAAGGAAAATGGGGCTAAGGGTGGGACAAGTGTCCTACAAAGAAATGGGGACAGGGAAATAACTAAAAGCATTTTTTTTTTAAATCAAAAATGGAGGTGGATGTGGACCATCTTCAAACTGTGTCTGAAAAGTATTAATTAACGGTAGAAGCCATATCACTGTTCTAAAATCATCTTCAAACTATGTGAAAAAAGTATAAATAAGCCGGGAGAACCCATATCACTGTTCTACAATCATCTGGAAACTGTGTGTTAAACTTTAACTAAAACCGGGAGAACCCATACTACTGTTCTACAATCATCTGGAAACTGTGTGCTAAACTTTAACTAAAACCGGGCGAACCCATATCACTGTTCTAAAATCATCTAAAAACTGTGTGTGAAACTATAGCAGAGCAAACCCATATCACTGTTCTAAAATCATCTAAAACTGTGTGTGAAACTATAGCAGAGTGAACCCATATCCCTGTTCTTCTCTCTGCTATAGTTTCACACACAGTTTCCAGATGATTGTAGAACAGTAGTATGGGTTCTCCCTGTTTTAGTTAAAGTTTAACACACAGTTTCCAGATGATTGTAGAACAGTAGTATGGGTTCTCCCGGTTTTAGTTAAAGTTTAACACACAGTTTCCAGATGATTGTAGAACAGTGATATGGGTTCTCCCGGGTTATTTATACTTTTTTCACACAGTTTGAAGATGATTTTAGAACACTAATATGGCTTCCCTGTGGCTGATATAGGGGTTTTCACACACACTTTGATGATGATTTTAGAACACTAATCTTTCCCTTAAAGCAACAGCTGTAACCTTTCCCTGTACAACTTGGAGATGATTTTAGAAGAATAATCTTTCCCTTAAAGCAACAGACTCTACCTAGTCCAGTCAGATCATTCTGTGCAGCAAGATGAGGTGTGAAATCTGTCTCTCAAAGCACCAGTACTAGCATCTCTCCCTAGTCCAGTCAGATCGTTCTGTGCAGCAGGGTGAAGTGTGAAATCTGTCTCTCAAAGCACCAGTACTAGTATCTCTCCCTCCCTCAAAGCACCAGTATTAGTATCTCTCCCTAGTCCACAATCAGATTGTTCTGTGCAGCAGGATGAGGTATGAAATCTGTCTCTCAAAGCAGCAGTACGAGTATCTCTCCCTAGTCCAGTCAGATCGTTCTGTGCAGCAGGATGAGGTATGAAATCTGTCTCTCAAAGCACCAGTACTAGTATCTCTCCCTAGTCCAGTCAGATCGTTCTGTGCTGCAGGATGAGATGTGAAATCTGTCTCTCAAAGCACCAGCACTAGTATCTCTCCCTCCCTCAAAGCAGCAGCACTAGTATTTCTCCCTAGTCCTCAGTAATGCAGGAGGAGATGTTCTGCAATCTGTCCCTAACAGAGCCAGCAGCATCCTCTCCCTAAACTATCCTGAGAGCATATGACATGCAGCACGGTGACTCCAGCCCCACATAGAGGCTGGGTCACATGGTGCACTGGCCAATCACAGCCATGCCATTAGTAGGCATGGCTGTGATGGCTTCTAGGGAAAACCAGTGAAACACTTGTTGATTGGCTGCCCTTGACAGCTTCTCAACACATGGAGTAAAATACCAGAATCCCGGACACCCAAAAGTTCAGTACGGACCTGAAATTTACAGTCCGGGTTCGCTCAACACTACTACTGACCCCTGAACTCTCACCTGGCTATACCTTTGCATAGATTCTCAGTTGGCTCTTGGGGCAAGGATGTTCAGCTACCTGACATAGTTCAAATATAAAGTGCACAATTTCTGTATGGCTCAGGAAGCCAACACCCGACAGTGCAATAGCGCTAATATAAGTCCATAAAAAAGTTCACACACAGAGCAAAGGGTGGGCACAGTTTCCAGAGATAGCGAGGAATCTTGTTGTTCAGATAGTCAAATATGAAGGCAAGGTCCGGTCACCCAGAAAAACAGTATGACACCGCAGCATGCAAATCCACAATCTGCTTACCAGAAGTGAGAATATTAGAGACTTGTATTCAATCAACAGATATGCTGTCTTGTGCCGCAACCTCTGAGCCTTCTGCCTATCTTTGTATCTTGTCAACACTTTGAAAATAAGTACATTTACTCCTTCACTGATGGGCACTGATAAGGCTGCACTGATGGACACTAATGAGGCAGTACTGATTGGCACTGATGAGGCGGCACTGATGAGGTGGCACTGATGATGAGGTGGCACTGATGATGAGGCACTTATATGCAGCACTGCTGGGCACTGATAGGTGGCACTGAGAAGCAGCACTGACGGGCACTGATAGGTGGCACTGATATGCAGCACTGATGGGCACTGATAAGCAGCACTGATGGGCACGCATAGGCGGCACTGATGGGCACTGATAGGTGGCACTGATGAGCACTGGTAGGTGGCACTGATGGGCACTGATAGGTGGCACTGATGGCTGGAACTGGTGGGCACTGATGGGCACTGATAGATGGCATTGTTAGGCAGAATTATAAGGAGGCACTGGCCGGCATCACAGATGGGCACAGTGCCATCCCTATTGCACATTGTGTGCCCCTTACCTGGTGGTCTTGGGTGGGCTCCCTGGGGGTCCTGGGTGGGCTTCCCTGGTGGTCTCTGAGAGGGCTCCCTGGTGGTCCATGTGGGCTCCCAGGTGGTCCTGGATGGGCTCCCTGGTGTTCCTGGGTTGCGGTCAAATGGGGGCTGCACTGATAAACAATCAGCGCAGACCCTCCATCAGGAGAGCCACCGATTGGCTCTCATCTACTCTGCAGACACGGGTAGAGGAAAAGCCAATACACAGCTCTTCCTGTTTACACTGTGATCAGCTGTGATTCGTCACAGCTGATCAAGTGGTAAAGAGCTTTAAACGGAGGCTCTTTACCTAGATCGTAGATGCAGTGTATCAGACAGACACACCACACCGCTGATCGCCGCGCTGTGCACCCCCGTGGGCGCACGCCGGCTTGTTATCCTGCTGGATGTCATATGACGCCCAGTCAGGATAACACAACCACTTCCCGGCCATCATTCTGCATACGCCCGGTAGGGAAGTGGTTAAAGATGTAGTCCCCCCCTTCCTTTCCTTTATTCTCCCTTCTGTATTGTTAAGCTACTTCTCCTGCATAGTAGTGGTATCAAGATATATTGCATCCTGGCCAGATATGTTTACTAATTCATTAATTTTTATTTGTTGTTTTTGTATGTGTTTATTTTGGATTAATATTATTGGATTAATATTGAGAGCACTCCAATCCATGAAGTGGAGACGGGTGTGTTCCACCCATTCATTCATGCTTCTGTGTTAGTAATCATGACTCTTGTAAGTGACTCTTGTACACTTACTTGGGTAGTGTTGTTAGTTCTACACCTACTTTTCTACTAGACTCATGTTTGTTTTATGTTTATGTTGTTTTTATGCCTTTGATCTTAGTGGCTGGCTGTTCCTTTTTTTTGTGCGCACCTTATTTAAATTTTACATTTATTGTGCTTCTTCTTTGTAGCTTCCTATTTTTGGGGGTGCTATTAAAAATTGAGGTTGAGTACAAATAAATGAATGTTAAGAATTTACTTCAATATTTGGAACTAAATAATACAGTAATGTTGATTTCAAAAGGTACACATGATTGTTGGTGGTCCTATTCAAAACAGGGATTGAGTGTAAACAAATTAATATTGGGAACATAATCACTACAATTGTGGTAAAATGTGTTTTGTGCCGCACTATCTGTGTAGTACAATTGGTATTATGTGAATTAATTGTGATTGTGTTAGGTGCAATAGTGTCAGTGATGAATAAATTTATGATTAAAGCATTTCTTATACGTGCATACTAGTGATTAAAATATAAAGCCGTGGTGGCTTACATACATATATACCAAACCAAAATTTTTGGCACAAAACACCTTTTACCACAATCATACCTAAATAGTCTTGGATAACTATTGAAGTGCCAGCAGCTTTCTGTACTCATCAAACATTTTGTCCACAATTAGAAGGAAAACCTGTTCATCAAGTGGCAGCGCAGAGGTACTCCCTCATTCCTTTAAACACATAATCAGTACAATATTTGGGGTACTTTCTTCTGGAAATAAATTATATTGTAATGATGTTTTCAGAAGTTATGCATTATTGCTTGAATCCAATTCAAACTGTGACTTGACTGCAGATAAATGAATACTGTAAACATGTTTTTCGTTGTTGATTTTTTGTTCTGAAAAAAAGTGATATGGCAATGTTGCTTTACAAATTTAAAAATTGCTGCTGGTAGTCCTATTATTATTGGGGTAAATTATAAATGAATTAATAGCTGGAACATGCCCTTTCATATTAAGGGTGTTGTTTTTCTGGGAATAAATGATAGGGCAATGTTGATTTCAAAAGGTACAAGGGCTGCTGGGGGGTCCTAGTTAAAAAGGGATATACTTACATAGTTACATAGTAGGTAAGGTTGAATGAAGACAAGTCCATCCAATTCAATGTGTCAGTATTGGCAATCACTTCCAATATCCCTGTATGTTGTGTTCACGATGCGCATCCCAGAGTCTTTTAAAAATATCAATACTGCCCGCTGACACCACCAATTGTAGAAAAGAGTTCCACATTCTTATCGCCCTGACAGTGAAAAAAACCCTACGCTACCCCTATGCAAGTCATGACAACCACTTTAACCTACAGGTAAGCCTATAATAAGGCTTACCTTTCGGTACCATGCATATCTCCCAAACATGTACGGTTTAGGAGATATACAGTGTAAATGCATGTGACGTCATTGGCACTGGGCCGCTTCTTCACTAAGTGTGCCATAAATTACGGTTCCTGTGCACATGCGCAGGAGTGACATCAGCGCGACTCCTGCCAATCACATCATTGGAGTCCGCGCTGTGATTGGTCGCCACCCAGGATCCCGGAAGACGACGGGCTCAGCATGTCGCTGGTCACAGTGCTGCTTAGGCATGGTTACTACAGCATTGATCTAAGGTAAGCACTTCATAATGAGCTAGTATGCGATGCATACTAGCTCATTATGCCTTTCTCTTGCAGGTGTTTTTTTTTTTTTAATTTGACAACCACTTTAAGGTTAAGCCTCTTCTCTTCCAATCTCATACGCCAGAGAGAGAGGCATTGGACACCTAGGGGGACAATCCAATGGGACAATTAAAGATCTGACAGGAAGACCTTTAAGAGAGGATAGAGGCCCAGGTGGTGAGTATAATGGAAGAGATAGGGGTATACACGTCTTAGAAGGGTGATGGATTATTGAGAAAATAGACCCATTTTTATTTCACCAGGAGAGAGAAAATGGCAGGAACTGGATAGAAGGAGGAAAGAGGGGACCATCGGGTAAAAGAAGAAGAAGGGGTAAGGGTGGGGAAGAAACTGCAAAAGGAAAAGAATGTGCTGGGGAGGCAATTTTATCCTGAGTGGGGATATTCTGGGGAAAGGGGAGCTTAAAGTACTTGATAAAGGGCTGAAATATGCAACCATAAAGATTGTAAATATTAGTGTTCAAAAAATATGACCTTAAATTTGAAAATATTTACAGTATTTTATAGAATCCCCTTACCAAAAGACCAGTTTTGTCCAGAGAAGCGAATAGTGGTTTAATAAATAAATTTGTTTTTAACTCTCCAGCTGCAGAAAATGTTGTAAAGGTTTTTAAAAATGTAGTTATTGAGGACATTGAAATGAAAAAAGAGAGGAATTAAAGAGATATTGTATACAGAAGGAATTAAAGAGATACTGTATACAGAAGGGGATACAGAGTTTGGAAAGAGAATAGACTTGGTAAAAAGGCCCTCTGATAAGTGGGGAGGGATTGTTGCCTTGCATGAAGAGGATTATTTTAATCACCTGCCACCCACCCACAGTACATTTACTATGGCAGGGCAGCATCTCAGTATGTTGCTCAGTACATGTGCACTGGCACACCCCCTGTTATCACGGTGCTTAGTACCCAGCCACTCTGGGCGGCCGGGGTATCATGTAATCAATATGACCAATCATAGCAATCAAATGATTAAATGTTAGTAAAACTGACATGAATAGCTTCCATTAATGACAGCTTGCTTACTATTGCAATGCTGTGAGTGGCCCATAGCTATCACATGATACCTGGGCCATGTGATTAGCTGTAGCCAATCACAGCATCACAATGATAACCAAGCTGTCATAAATGAAAGCCATTCATGACAGTTAAAACAATTGCATATAACAGTGTGAACCAAAAATATTCCTGATCACCCTTCAAAGTAGTACAGTGTCATTATGATGACACTAAAGTACTCTGATGACAGTATGTAAAAAAAAAAACTGAAAATGTTATCATACTTATTGTAATTTTCTTTTCCAGGTGCCTATCCATGGCAGCATACCTGTGACAAGCTCTGCCTTGGCTCCTCCCTCAGGACTAGTGAATATTATAAAAAAAAAAAAGGGCTAGTGCCCTCCCAGCATTCTACGTAATATAGCATAGCAAAGGTGGGATTGCATGCTGCCATGCATAGGCACCAGGAAAAGAACATTTCGGTAAGTTTGATACAATTTTCTATTTTCCTGGTGCCTCCATGGCAGCATATATTTGTGCTCATAGGTTTACATACCCTGGCAGAATTTATGATTTCTTGGCCATTTTTCAGAGAATATGAATGATAACACAAAAACATTTCTCCCAGTCATGGTTAGTTTTTGGCTAAAGTCATTTATTATCAATCAACTGTGTTTACTCTTTTTAAATCATAATGACAACAGAAGCTACCCAAATGACCCTGATCAAAAGTTTACATACCCTGGTGATTTTGGCCTGATAACATGCACACAAGTTGACACAAAGGGGTTTGAATTGCTATTAAAGGTAACCATCCTCACCTGTGATCTGTTTGCTTGTAAATAGTGTGTGTGTATAAAAGATCAATGAGTTTCTGGACTCCTGACAGACCCTTGCATCTTTCATCCAGTGCTGCACTGACATTTCTGGATTCTGGGTCATGGGGAAAACAAAAGAATTGTCAAAGGATCTGCAGGAAAAGGTAGTTGAACTGTATAAAACAGGAAAGGGATATAAAAAGATATCCAAGGAATTGAGAATGCCAATCAACAGTGTTCAAACTCTAATCAAGAAGTGCAAAATGAGGGGTTCTGTTGAAACCAAACTAAAATTTCAGCCACAACTGCCAGGAAAATTGTTCAGGATGCAAAGAAAAACCCACAAATAACTTCAGGTGAAATACAGGACTCTCTGAAAACATGTGGTGTGGCTGTTTCAAGATGCACAATAAGGAGGCACTTAAAGAAAGATGGGCTGCATGGTCAAGTTGCCAGAAGAAAGCCATTACTATGCAAGTGCCACAAATTAACCAAGCTTACAATATGACAAACAGCACAGAGACAAGCCTCAAACCTTCTGACTAGAGTTGAGTGAAAACGGACTGTAAAGTTCGGGTCCGTACCGAACTTTGGGGTGTCCGGGACCCGGACCCGGACTTTTCAAAAAAAGTCCGGGTTCGGGTCCGGGGTTCTGCTAATTTTAATGAAACACTGTGTGTGTAAAACGTCTTGTCACTATACCCATGAGGCCCGAATAAATATGAAAAAACTGTGTCAAACTTCTACTAAAATCTTGTCAAGATACCGGAGATTACAATTAATTATGAAAAGTCTGGGTAAAACTTCTACTAGAGGTAAAAACGTAAAAAATACAAAAATAAAAAATTTTTTATAAATTTCAATAAAGGGACAGGGGTAAAGAAACATCCCGTGAATAGGGTGGGAATGGGTGTAAAAGGAAGGAAAACGTCTGGAGATCCTGGAAGGACCCGAAAAAATGTCGTAAAAATTGTAAAAAGTAATTTTAATCGTCTTGGGGCCTGGGCTTGGG
>BLSH010016781.1:201489-220019 GCA_018402905.1 Glandirana rugosa | reverse complement strand
AATCTCTAATTTCTGCTATCTGTCCTCAGAGCAACAGCACAGACAGCAGTAGTAAAGTAATCTATCTCAGGATGCAGGATCAGGTCTTAAAATGGCTAAAATCTGTCCCTCACGCCGTCAGCTACCTTTCCCTACACTAACCCAAGGAGCATGTGACTGCAGCACTGTGACTCCAGCTTATAAAGAGGCTGGGTCACATGATGCACCGGCCAATCACAGCCATGCCATTAGTAGGCATGGCTGTGATGGCTTCTAAGGGCAAACCAGTGAAACGCTTGTTGATTGGCTGCCCTGCAGCTTCTCAACACGTGGAGTAAAATAGCAGAACCCCGGACCGAACCCGAACGATTTTTGAAATGTCCGGGTCCGGGTCCGTGCCACGGACACCCTAAAGTTCGGTACGGACCCGAACGTTACAGTCCGGGTTCGCTCAACACTACAAGGGACCATGCTCAATTAGATCACTAAAATATATTCTAACCCTTCGGCCCAGGTGAAAGTGAATGGAGTTCTTTCTGGTCCATTTACAATTAGCAATGGCATGAGACAGGGGTGTCCTCTATCACCCCTCTTGTTTGCCCTATCATTAGAACCCTTTTTATGTAAGCTACATCTAAATCAGGATATCCAGGGACTAAGAGTGCGAAACTCCCAACACCAGATCTCAGTTTACGCTGATGATTTATTCTTCTCCCTGGTGAACCCCAAGATATCTATCCTGAATCTCCTGAAGGAATTTACCCACTACGGAAAATTATCCAACTTAAAAATAAACTTTTCCAAATCAGAGGCAATGAGTGTTGCGTTAAACCCTTGACTATTACCGAAGCTACAATCAAACTTCGGTTTCAAATGGACTGAATCAAAACTTAAATATTTGGGCACGTACATTCCATCCAACATCTCCCGTACTTACAAAAGTCATTTTCCACCACTATTAGCCAAAATTTGATTATTGTTGGAGAAATGGAATACTGGCTTTCACTCGTGGTTTTGCAGAATCAACTTATTGAAAATGTGCATATTGCCGACATTTTTATATCTGTTTCAAGCATTGCCGTTTAAAATACCCACCCCCTTCTTTAACTTCCTCGCATCCGCGCTATAGCCGAATGACGGCTACAGCGCGGCTCTAAAATGCCGGGAGGACGTCAATAGACGTCCTCCCATTCGGCTCGTGCTGGGCGCGCTCCCGCGGGCGCGAGCGGCGCGTGCACGTGCCGCCGCACACTGCGGGAGCGTGCCCGCGGGTCGGGCGGACCCGATGTCCGCCGGAGACCCGCGATCTCCTTACAGACAGGAGGAACGGGGAGCCACCGAAGTAAACACGGCGGTTCCCCGTTCTGTGAGGGGGGCATGCCAGATCTACTGATCCCTGTCACTGGGATCAGTTAGATCTGTCATGCCCCTGCCAACCCCGCCCCCCCACAGTTAGAACACACCCAGGGAACATAGTTAACCCCTTCACTGCCCCCTGCTGGTTAACCCCTTCACTGCCAATGACATTTATACAGTAATCAGTGGACATTTAAATTTCTGATCACTGTATAAATGTCATTGGTCCCAAAAAAGTGTCAAAAACCTCCGACATGTCCGCCCCAATATCGCAGTCCCGATAAAAATCGCAGATCGCCGCCATTACCAGTAAAAAAAAAAATAAAATAATAAAAACGCCATAAATCAATGTCCATAGCTTGTAGACGCTATAACTTTTGCGCAACCCAATCAATAAATGCCGATTGCGATTTTTTTAACCAAAAATATGTAGAAGAATATATGTCGGCCAAAACTGATGAATAAATTTGTTTTTTATTTTTTATTTTTGGATATTTATTATAGCAAAAAGTAAAAAAATATTGGTTTTTTTCAAAATTGTTGCTCTTTTTTTGTTTATAGCGGCGATCAGAAATGACGCAGAACCGATCAAATACCACCAAAAGAAAGCTCTATTTGTGGGAAAAAAAGGACGCCAATTTTGTTTGGGTACAACGTCGCACGACCGCGCAATTGTCATTCAAAGAGTGACATCGCTGAAAACTGAAAATTGGTCCGGGCAGGAGGGGGGTTTAAGTGCCCAGTAAGGAAGTGGTTAAACAAGTGCAAAATATCTTCTCTAAATTTGTGTGGATGCACAAGAAACCTTGCCTACCTAGATCACAATTAATACTGCCTAAACAATGGGGCGGCCTAGCTCTCCCAGACTATACACAAAACAGATGACAGGTGAAATATGCCTAGATAGGTATATTAACTGGTGCCACTCACTATGAATAGTGTCCCTCAATTTAACCCAGAACGCATAAACCATAACACAGAATGTCCCTGGGAAGACCCCAAAGGACCAAGAGGTTAATTGATGAGGGACGGGCAATATACCAGTAGAAATTTCTATTATACAAGTCACTTTATTATGGATATCAAGGAGAAATTACAATACATAATATATAGATGCTAGTAAAAAAGAGGGTTACACCACCATGCCCATAGGAGTCCATTGGTTTCCAGGGCCACACACCATAAAACACATACATGGGGGAGACAAGACAGTCTCCCCCATGTATGTGTTTTATGGTGTGTGATTTACACAGACCAATGGACTCCTATGGGCATGGTGGTGTAACCCTCTTTTTTACTAGCATCTATTTATTATTTATTGTATAAATTATAAGACATACATATACAAGATATTTTGCACTTGTTTAAAGAAGGGGGTGGGTATTTTAATCGGCAATGCTTGAAACAGATATAAAAATGTCGGCAATATGCACATTTGTGTTAAATTGAGGGACACTATTCATAGTGAGTGGCACCAGTTAATATACCTATCTAGGCATATTTCACCTGTCATCTGTTTTGTGTATAGTCTGGGAGAGCTAGGCTTTTGTGTTATGAGCTTTGTGTTATGGTTTAGCTCTCCCAGACATCAGAAAATATTATCAGGCAGTACATTTAGGAAGAGTTATTGATTGGTGTTGACATAGCGAAGACAAACTTTGGGCTAAGATTGAGCAAGCTCAATCACTTATACTGCTGCGAAGTGCGCTGTGGTGCTTTGACGGGTTACCCTCACCATTGAAAACACACCCCTTAATAGGTAAAACACTTTACACATGCAGCCAATCCACTCAATAGGCCGCCTAACGACTCGAAATTCCCTGTTCTATCCAATATTGGGAAACCCCCGATTTACTCCTGGCCTGAACACTTCAGATTTTAGCACACTGAGCCAAAATAACTGTGAAATGGCCTCAAAATTCCTAGTAACGGGTAGGTGGTCCTCGATCATGGAACAGATCGAGTGCCATACAAATTCACCACTTCCTACACTCCATCCACAACCCACAGAGGTATGGCCGCCAACTAACTATTTTTGAGGATTACTATACAGACATGGACTCTCTCCCTCACGTTTTATCTAAGACATATTCCCTCTTGATTAGTCCTCCTAATCAGCCATCGCTACCCGGTCTACAGAAGTGGGAACAAGATTTGGGTCATACTTTTACAACAACTCAGGTCCAAAATATAATCAACTTTTCACTTAAGTCATCGATCTGCATGAGAATCCAAGAAACCAAATTCAAAATTATGACCAGATGGTATTTCATGCCTGTCTATCTACACAAATTTTACCCGAACACATCAGACCTGTGCTGGCGCTGTGGGAGAGACAGGGTGACGTTATTACATATTTTTTGGTCCTGCCCCAAGCTAGCCAGATTTTGGAGAGTTATCCCCTCTATTATAAAAAAATTTACGGAATATGAAATACCGGATGACCCGGCATTCTTTCTTTTACGCGTATCTAGCATTCCACCCCAAAGCTACAAAAAGTCACTTGTGCGTCATCTATTGAATGCAGCAAAGGCCTGTAACAGGTGGGCCTATCTTCTTGTCTGCCTTGAAGAACTTGATTTATTAAAGGATCTTTCTCCCATGTCCTGTTGTCATAGCCGAGATTGCAACCAGCTGTACCCTTAAGATGCTTAATCCTGATCTTAAGTCATGGTCTGCTTGCAGGAAGTCAAGGAGTTGGGATGAAGAGGGTACATCAGGATTGAGGATTGAGGAAGTTTTGCAAAAGATCTAAACGTATTCCAAACCTTGTCATACGTAATGTTCATTGAAGGCTCCTGTGGTTTGAGCGAAGTTGAAACAACTCTAACGGGACCTCCTATTGATTAAAAACTCTGTTTTAAGAACCTAATGTGAAGGCTCAATCTGTGAGGATTCTGATGGGTGTGTTGCCTGGAGCCAGAAGAAAGGGTATCAGAGGAATATTTACCTAGGAAATCATGGGTTTTCCTGCAAATATGGCAGGGCTGTTATCACCGTTATTGTTGATATTGCAAGTCTCGAGAGAACTTGAGGTAGGAGGCCGGAGGAGGCCTAAATTAGATTGCATGCCCAAGGACTTGACAGGTATTTATTGCTTCTGCCCAAGGGTGTGGTAGATGTGAAATAAACCTCCGCAGCTTGGTATTGCTTGCTGTAGCAAAAGGATGCAGTTCAGGAAAAATCCACTGGCCCACAATCCAACCATATAACTTCAGTTGTAGGGACTATCCGTTGGGATCCGATAATCCTGGGGATAGGTGATTGGCCTCTGTGTTCTAAGTGGGCAGGAAGATAGACTACTCTTAAGTCCTTCAGATTCCCCTCTGCCCAAATGAAGATGGATTCCACTTCCTTCAGGAACTGCTGCGGGTTCCGCTTTGGTGATGTATGCACAATATTGCGGCTCCATTGTCTATCCAAATCAGAACTGAATTGTCCTTGATCTGGGAGAGCAACACTGCCAATGTGAGATAAGCCGCCTGGATTTCCAGGATATGTGCAATGATGTCTGCTGTATTAAATGCCCATCTCTCTTGAACCAACGTCTGGCTGCAATGTGCCTCCTAGCCTATTGCATTGGCGCCTGTGGTAACTGTGGTCCAGAAGACATGCCTTAATGGATGTGGCTTTGCAAGCATCTCCCTCTTTGTCCACTAGTGCAGACCCTTGTGCATTAAACTTGTTTGATATATGGACTGGGATAGATGGTTTGCTCGATTGCTTCAAAAATTCAAGATAAAGGTACCTGAGGTATCCACGTGTCAATGGGACCATCTGGATACATTTAGACAAAAATCCTGTTAAGTTGAGTTAGCACAAGGCTGTTAGGTAGGACCATGTCCTCACTCCTTATTTTCTGAATGATCGCCCATACCTTCTAGATGGTAGGGACACTGTCCCATTTGGGGTATTGAATAAGGCATATAAACTGGAGAAAAGATGACTCCTTTGATGATTTACCATCCAGCCATATCTTGATAGTGTAGGCCACAGCTTCCACCTGTGTTCCACTATCTGGGCTGGATCTTTTGATAAGAGGAGGATAGTGATAAGGACTGCGACCCAGTTCTCATAGAGAAGCTTGGATAGTGATCCGAGCTCCTGTGAGGGTCCTGAAAGAAGTGCAAGGTCTGAAGGGAAGGCTCTGGAATTGTGGAAGGACCTATTTGGTCGAAAACCCAGGTACGTCTGTAACAGTTACAGTATGGGTGCGTGCGAGTAAGCATTCATGAAACCCCGGGTACTTCTAATTCTGTTGTGCTGGGAGATCAAGTCAGACTTTTTTCCTGTGACAGAAACAGCTTTCTGTAACCTTTCTTCAAAGAGTGTTTTAAAATCAAAGTATGTAGGCTAGGTTTCCACTATTGTGACCCCAACGTTATGCGATTTAGAATGTGACTCTGATGCAACCCTGAGTGCAGCTCTGACCCAACTTTACACTCTCTGGATCAAAGCTGCATCAAAAGTTGGAACAAAATAGCGCAAAAACCTTTTTCGGAGTTGCTGCGACTTGAGTCGCACCAATTAGTACAGGGACCATTGAAATACATAGATTTTCATCTGTCATGTGACTTCACGTGTCACAGCAACTCGCCGCAATGTAAACAGAGCTGTACACCAATTTTGTTCTGATGCAGTGTTAGCTGCCTGTAGTTCCAACCACAATGCCTGTATTGCTATTACAAGAAGTAACCTTTGAATTATTGACATGTATCCATTGCTGTCTCACCAGTGAAGTCTGATGAGAGCTATAATTCGCCCCAAAACCTTGCCTATATTTTCTCTAGGGACATTTGCGGAATCGCTGTTTCCCTGTTTTCAGTCCCTGCCCACATGGCTTTGGATACAGATGAGGCAATTGCTGGTTTCCAGGCATTTGCCTGCCATTTGGTAAGCTCCTTTCAGTCAGGGTCTGTTCATCTACCTAGAGCAGTGGTTCTCAACTCCTGTCCTCGGGACCCACTAACAGGCCAGGTTTGCAGGATAACTGAAATACATCACAGGTGATATATATTGCTGCTCGGTGATTGCAGTATTCTAGTCTGCATCTCCCCAAGGTAATACTTAAAATCTGGCCTGTTGTTGGGTCCTGAGGACAGGAGTTGAGAACCACTGACCTAGAGGATCCTGCATTGAGGCTGCATCATCGATTGGTGAGATGAAATTCTTTGCCACTGCTGCGTCTACCTCTGGTGGACCGTCTGGTTCTGACAGTGGATACATTTTTCTAGGCAAATGCCATCTCTGATATTCCCCAGAGGAAAGAAGGATACCTGCTCCCTTAGAAATGAGAGGTACATCTTTTTTAAAAAAATCAAAACAATATTTTATTGCCGTTAAACAAGAATGAACATGCACTTATTACAGTATCCATAGTAGAGTGTACAGCATTACAATTGATTTGTCCAGAATAGCAAAGTAATATGCATCAAATGGGTATAGTCATTGTAATACATCTCAAGAATGGCGGCATTTAATGAATGAGAAAAGATAAAAGAAAATAATACATGACTTCCAATCTGTGCTTGTTCCCTCCTTTTCCCCCCTTCCCTGGGATTTCCAAAAAGTATTTTAAGGTGGATAAACCTTGTAGACTACCTAGGTTTATTATCAGGCTTACTAGGGTACCTAAATCCTTTTTGCTCATATGTGTCAAACATACTATGCCCTAAACCTAGGAGTTCATGCTCAAGACTTCCTGTTAGCCTTACATCAGCAACAATCTGTCTCTGACCAGTTGTACTGGGGCTACTGAGGTATTAGATAGCCAGTTTTGCCATATAAGAGCAAACTTTTTAGATGCATTGTGGGGACGGTATGCCAGCTGTTCTCTGAGGAGGGTGTTGTTGAAACAATGTATCAATTGGGCATTAGTAGGCGAGGAATGCTTCCTGGCTAGATTTAGCAGTCTTGTGATCATGTAGTATATGCCTCTAGGGAACATCTCCTCATCTATAGCTCCCAACAGGCACACCAGTGGGGTAAAGGGGATAGGAAGTTGAGCTACTTCAGTAATGATTTGAATGACCTCAGTCCAGTTTGGGACATCTCCAAGTCATATGTATAAATTCACCTGTGTGAGCTACACACTTTGGGCAGAGAGGAGTGTCTCTTCTGCCCCATGCAAACAGTTTGGCTGGAGTACGATATGACCTTAGAAGGATGAAGAGTTGAGAACGTTTTTGGGAGGCGGAAACTGAGACTACTGGGAGGGATTCTAATGCCATGTCCCACTACTCATTGTCTATCTCTCCTACATCTGTGACCCATGAAGACCTGCATTTAAGTAAGGAGGGATTTTGGATGGTTGACATAAGGAAAGAGTACATGTGGTAAATTAGACTCTTACGGGAAGTGGCCTGTATAAGATTTTGTATCGTGGGGGAGGAGGATATAGAGAGGGGTGTCACTTGCGCTTGGGCTTGCAATGCATGCCGAAGCTGGAGGTATTGATAAAATTGGCCATTAGTGAGCAAGAATTCATTACGCAACTGTTCAAAAGTTTTTAAGGTGCCATTGGAGTACAGTTGATGGAGGAACCCATATCCCCCGTTTCTTCCACAAGGAGAACCCCTGTAGCTTATTAACTTCTGTGTAATTGGGATTGTGCTATAGTCGAGTAAACTCCATCATACCAGAAATAGATGGTGCCTGTTTAGTTGTTTTCCACCCTGTTTTAAGCAAGTCCCCTGTAGGTGAAGAGTGAGGTATGCCCGTGAGGTCCATTTCCAAGTGTGATATAGCTGGGACCTCTGAATTAGTCCAGGACACCAACTGAGCAGCTGGATCCAACTTATCCTCAGCACCCCAGCCCGCAAACTGTTGCAGCTGGGAGGCCAGGAAATACATCTTAGGGTAAGGGACCACCAGACCACCCCGATCCTTACCATATTGGAGGGTATTTAGACTTATACAGGCCTGCCCCCTTCTCCATATAAGATCCCGAAATTGGGAATCTATACATTTAAACAATTTGTTCAAAATCCAAATGGATGTATTATGAAAAATATACAATAGCTGCGAGGCCCACACCATCTTTATAAGGTTTACATTACCTATCACTGATGGTGGCAGTTGAACCAGCTATTACTTTTGAGTTTTGTTTATTTAATAGGGGAGCTAAGTTAAGTGACAGATAGTCTGCTGGATCTTTAGACACCATGACCCCCAGGTACTTAAAGGAGTCTACTATGGCAATTTGTACTGCCCTGTCTGGGAGAAGTGTCACAAGTGGGTCTATCGGCATAAGCACCGATTTGGACACATTGATGGCAAAGCCTGAGATACTGCCGAAGTCTGAAATGAGTTTCATGACTGTGGTTAACGAATCCCCCGTGTCACGCAGATATAGTAGTGCATCATGCACATAAAGGGACACCTTATCTTCCATGGGGCCTCTGCGGAATCCAACTGTAGATGGGTGATTAGGAATGAGCATTGCCAGAAGCTCCACTGCCATCGCAAACAGCAGCGGCGATAGCGGACACCCCTGCCAAGTGCCTCTATGTAAAGTAAAAGAGGAGGAAAGGGCATTTTTTTTTTTCCCTTTAAAAGATAACATAGGTACATAGCATGAGCATTTCAGTAATGCAAGGTTAATACAATATGTACACTATTAACTGGGTACAACCGGTATATAAGAAAGAACAAAAAGAAAAGAGAACTGCATCCCCCTTCTTTTTTTTAAGAATGACGTATTATCTCTGACTACATGGTCAATGATTCTATGTGCGTCACAGTTAGCTTTGACATAGGACTTCTTTACATAACCAAATTGTAGACATTTTCTATTTGCTGGTTAGAAACCTTATAGAGGGCCCTCAACACTAGACCCGAGAGTCTTAAAGCATAAGTAGTTCATCTGGATCCGGGGGCAGTGGTTTGGAAGAGAGAAAGTCAGGTGGGCTTTGGGGGTTATTTCTGAATAGGGATGAGTTGTAGCTTAGTGTCCATGGAGAACCTATCCATCAGACACTATTTTCTCTCAACGGTTGTGTTTGCGTTCCTTCATGGGAGAAACAGTTTTGGGCTTAAATAGAATAGACTAGTGAAGGGGGGGTGTGGGAGGGTAGGAGAGAAAGCAAGGGGGGGTAGGAGATGGGGGTGGAGAAAGAAGAAGAAGAAGGGGGAGAAGGAGAGGGGGAAAGGGAGAAGATAAGAGAGAGAAAAGAAAAGGAGGAAGAGGCAGAAGAAGAAGAGGAAGAAGAAGAAGGCGCTCCGCAGATCTCCACCGGTGTCCCGGTGGTCAGGTCTACGTGTGGCGTTCTGGAATGAAGGGATTGTATATGCGGTGGCTAGGGGTATGGGTCTGTTTCACCCCACGGCACAGTTGGAGATGTCGAATGGTTGAGATGGTCTTTTGGGTGGGAAGGTCATGTGTGGGATCTTGAGGTTCTAGTTATCGTGTGATGGCTTGCGATTAGCTGTGGTTTAACAGGTTGGTGTATTCTTGGGTCGTCTTGAAATGTGTTCAGCAAGCCCAGGTGTGGGAAAATTTAGAGGGGGTTTCCTTAGCAATGTGAATTAGTTACTCCATTTCTGCAATTCTGTTTACCTTTTTACACTATTCTGCCATTGTTGGGGGGGGGGGTTGGTGAGTTCCAGTGGGTAGGGATACAGAGCTTGGCTGCGTTAATTAGATGGATAGCAAGTGACTTGCTGTAGGTGTGTCCTGGCACATTTGTGTGGTGTAGAAGGAATTGGGCTGGGGAGAAACTTAGAGTGTGTGTGGATATTCTGTTGGTCAAGTCTCGGACCTGAGTCCAGAATTGTTGCAGGGGTGGACAACTCCACCAGATGTGTAGCAGAGTGCCAGGGGATTCAGAACATCTCCAACAGGTCTCAGGTATTGTGTGGTTTTATTTGTGTAGTAAGTGTGGAGTTCTATACCATCGAAGTGCCAGTTTGTAATTGTTTTCTTGAATGGCAACGTTTAATGAACCTTTATGTATCATTGAAAAGATTTTTTCCCAGTGATCGTCTGAGATTTCTTCCTGTCTCTCCCAATGGGAGCATGCCGTTCCCAAACTGGGGAGGATATCCAAGAAGAGCATGTTGTGAATAGTAGATATGAGGTGTCTTTGTTCACCTGATTGTGAGCATAATTTCTCATAGGGGAAGAGTGTTCGAGAAACCTCCGAGTGTTTGTTAATTGTTTGATGAAATGGCGAATTTGGAAATAGACCCAAGGGGTTAATGGGGTATTTGGATCCACTGTTATGATGTTTTCCCTGTCTAGTAGGGTGCCATTGCTAAAGAAGTGGTGGGCGTTTATTTCTGGACCTGGCCACGTCCCTTCTAAGAAGTGACGTGACATGCCAGGGGGGAAGGCTGGGTTGAGTTTTATCAGAGTGAGGGGACCAGGGCTGGTAGATATTTTCATTTTCTTACATACTTCTTTGAAGCAGCATAGGGAGGCGCTGATAAGTGGGTGTTCTTTGAGCGATTTGGGGGTGTGTTGCGTGTTGATCCATGGTATTGATTTGAGCGGAATGTCTGTAAAGGCGTTTTCAACATGGACCCAGTTTCTTGGTTTGACCTGCTCTGTCCAGTTGACTATTCTGGTCAAATGTGCAGCCCAGTAGTAGTTTTTAATATCGGGTAGTCCTATTCCCCCTTTCGTTTTGGGTCTGGTCAGGTGGATGTAGCTGATTCTTGGGTGTTTTTCATCCCCACAAGAAATTGGAACAGCATTTTTTGAAAGTTGTGAAAAATGCTTGCGGTATTAGGATTGGTAGGGCTTGGAGCAAGAAAAGAATGCGTGGGAGGACGTTCATTTTCAAGATCGCCGCTCTGCCGAACCAAGAGAAGAAGGGTTTGCCCCAGTTGCGTAGGTCTTCTGTAATCGTTTTGAGTAAGGGTGGGTAATTTTTTATAAAAAGCTTTGTTGGGTCTGCTGTTAAGTGTATTTTATCGCATCCAGTTTCCAGTGGAATGAAAAGTTCTCCTGACACTGTTTAACAGTTTATTTGGGAAGGTTGATATTAAGCGCGCATGATTTAGCAGTATTGATTTTTAGGTTGGAGATTTTTCGAAAGAGCGAAAGGTCTTTTATGAGTTTGGGGAGAGAGATATGGGGGTCTTTTAGGAATAGAAGCATGTCGTCTGCAAAAGCTGCGACTTTGTACGTTTTACCCAATATCTCTATACCCTTTATGTCTGTGTTTGCTCGATTCAGAAAGGGTTCTAGAGTTAGAATGAAGAGGAGCGGGGAAAGGGGGCACCCCTGTCTGGTCCTGTTTTGTATAGGGAAGGCGCTTGACAGGTGGCCATTGACTCTTACTTGGGCCGTGGGGCTTGAATATAACATCATGATGTAGTGGAACATGTTATGCCCAATACCGATATGTTTGAGTGTAGCTCCCATATAGTCCCAGGCCAACCTGTCAAACGCCTTCTCTGCATCCAGGGATAAGAGGAAGCCACTAGTGGCTTTAGATCGCATCCAATGTTGTATATTGATTGACACGATAGAATTATCCCTGGCTTCGCGGCCAGGTACAAAGCCGACTTGATCGTTTTTGATAAGTGCTGGTAAGAGGGGGAGAATGCGATTGGCCAGGATTTTAGCAAATAGCTTGATGTCTACATTCAGCAAGGAAATTGGTCTGTAGCTGGTGACCGATGTTGCGTCAATTTCTGTTTTGGGGATGACCGAGATGTGTGCTTCTAGCAATCGGTTAAAAGGGAGAGTTGAAGTGGGGATTGAATTGAAAGCTTTCCGGAAAGGGGCCGAGAGTATGTCTGAAAAAGTTTTGTAGTATGACAAGGTAAGGCCGTCAGGGCCTGGGGATTTGCCTAGTTTTGTTTGGGTCAGTGCTTTTTTGATTTCTGTATCTGAAATCGGTTGTTCTAATTCTTGTGATTTCTCTGGGGTCAGTGGAGTGGGGCTGTATTTGAGAAGAAACTCATGGATGGTTGATTGGCATTTGGAGTTCTCGCCTTGTGTGGGGAGATTATATAAGCCTGCGTAGAACTTCTCAAACTGGGAGGCTATGTCGGTGACTTTGTTGAAAGACTTTCCCTGGGCGTCTGTAATAGTATGAACCACCGCAGACACCTTTTTTTTTCAGGATAGCTCTGACTAGGTATTTACTGCATTTATTGCAGAATTCGCAAAAGAGTTTATGGCTAGGAGTAAATTTACGTCTAATTTTGCGGTCCAGTTCGTCTCTTAGGAGTTCTCTAGCGTGTGTCAGTTCTACGTAATTTTGGTCTGATTGAGATCTTTTGTATGCATTCTCTAAGTGTTTTATTTTAGAAAGCAGGTCATCTATTGTTTTTTGTTTGTCTCTTCTGCGTGTGGCTTTTAAAGCAAGGAAACGTCCTCTGATTACACTTTTGTGTGATTCCCATAATGTGAGAGGGTTGATGTCAGGCGTGTCATTTTCTGAGAAAAACGGTGTAAGACTGTTTCTTATGTGGGTTCTGTCATGTTAATTTGTTAGTAATGAGGGGTCTAATCTCCATATTTTGGTAAGGGGGCGCTCCTCAAGTAGAGTCAGGGTGATTGAAATTGGGTGATGGTCTGATATTATCATTGGTTCAATTGTCGCTTGAGAGAGAAGGTGTAAGTGTTTCTGGGACAGGAATAGGTAGTCTATCCTGGAGTATCTGTTGTGTGGGGGCGAGAAGTATGTGTAGTCTTTCGAGTTGGGGTATAGAGTGCGCCAGGAGTCGTGGAGGGATAACGCATGTAACGGGATTTGATTTGACGGAGGGCTTTATATGGAATGGAGGAGGTGTTGGAAGAGGTATCAAGTATGGGGTAGAGGGCTATGCTGAAGTCTCCCCCAAGAATCATGAGACCATGCTGGAAGGCTACTAGTGTGTATGTGATACATCTGAAAAAGGCGACTTGTGATGAGTTAGGACTGTAAACATTGGCAAACGTAACAGGGATGTGTCCTATGTGACTACACAACAATACCAGTGCCGCAGCCGCCATTGGGCCACGGCTGGGTGTCTGGTCATGTACCTTTAAGGAGGGTTGGGCTCCTCCAGTCACCTGTCCTTCATCTATCCATTCAATTGTTTGTGTGCTTCCACTGTGAAGCCTCTTATATAGAGTTAGGTCTGCAGTATACAGGGAGCCTTGTCGTGGCCTGCAGCTTACACATACACTTGCAAATGTGTGTAACCAATCCCCTGTCTTTTAAACGCTGGACTGTTAGACAGGTAAATTTGGCTTGGTGGCAGACTGGTCCGCAGGTTGAGCTTGGAACCTTTTTTGTTTTTTGCTTTTGTATGTGTCCTATGTGACCCTTGAGAAAGATATATCTCCCGTCGCTGTCTATGAGAGAGTCGGTCAACTGCCATTGGATATTTTTAGAGATGAGGATTGTTACCCCTTTAGTTTTTGCATGGCTATTGGAGGCGTGGTATGCCATTGGGAAGAGTTTGTTGGTAATTTTAGGGATGTGTTCGGTTCTGAAGTGTGTCTCTTGTAGGAAAATAATGTCTGCTCTCATTTTATGCATCATGTCTAGGACCTTACTACGTTTTTCGTGAATGTTTAGGCCTTTCGTGTTGAGAGATATCACTTTAAGCGTAGAGAGGTCAGCTAGGGGAACGGGAGTGGCCATTATGTCTGGGGTGGACAGGTGCAACACAAGTCAGAAGATTTCCGTAGTTAACTTGTTGTGAACCGAAATTGGGAGTTTCTAGTGTATTGTGTAATACGTTATCTGTTCAGTGAGTTGAGGCTGTCAACCGTAGGGACGGTGGGGACCCACGGAGCAAAGCGAAGAGATGAAAATAGGTTAGAGCTGAAGTAAAGATAAGAGTGTAGGGGAGGGGGAGACAAGGAGGGTGGAGTAGCGGGAGAACGGGGAAGTAGAGCACTAGGGTGAAAGAAAAAGAAAAGAGGGGGTTGGGTGAAGGGGAGGGAATAGGGGTGCAGAAACTTAGGGGTGGGTGTGGGGGGGAGAGGGGTGATGAGACCAGTAGTAGGTTTACAATGGAAACTCTACTAATCCGTGTCTTTCTTTTTCTGGTAAGGGTCGGCTAAGTCTCAAGTCAGTAGTAAGGACCCGAAAACTTAGCTGGGTGGGGGGGTGTCTGGCGTCCGGCTTAGAGCACAGCAAATGGGTGGAGGGCTTCGGACCCAGGGTGGCTATGGGTGTGATACAGATGGGGATAAATGGAGGAGCATGTTGTGGATGGTGGATGGAGAATGAGAGATGGGGGAGCGAACTATTGAGGGATCGTGATCTTATGATAGGCTATTGGTAGAAGATTAGGAGGTATCACATCTGGGGCTATGAGAGAGAGAGATGAGTGATTTTCGTGTGTAGGAGGAGTGGTAAAGGTGGGGTGGTATTGGTTCTTGATAGTTATTAGCTTAGTCTTTAGAACAGGTAGACCGGTTCCTGGGCATGTCTCGTCAGGATAGAAGGGATGTTTAGATAAGTATATCATACAGTATGGGATAAGTAATGTGTCATTCATTTCAGGAGGGGATTTGTTTAGGAAGGTAATGAGTTTGTGAACTTGTAAATAACACAGATAAACAGTTAAACAGTTTAAACAGTTTCGCTAAGTACCTTAGTTCTCATCTGTTTTCTCGGAGCACGGTGTAGAGGGCCCATCTCCTCTCGGGGTTGAGTCCACGAGTCCAAGCATCATAGTGTGTTATGGAGCTTTATGAGGGTGTTGGATTCCCTAGTTATCCAGGACTTGGGAAGGTGCAAGGCATTCAGAAATATGTTGGGTGGGCTTCCCTTTTCGTGAGAGTCTTGTTCAGGCAACGCGGGCCCCGAGAAGAGACGAGCCCCCGCTTCTACAGAGAAAACTTCTGAGTATTCTGTAACAACATGTAGGGTTGAGAGAAGAACAAGAGGGAGAAAGGAGCAGAAAGGGAGGAAAAGGAGAAAGAAGAAAAGGAGAAGAAAAAGAAAAAACAATCAAGAAAATACATTGCATAGCCAGAACATGTTAAATCACATATACCTGGCCACCACGCAGAAGTAAACAAGTGGAAAAATCAAAATAGGGTGTGGGTTATGAGGGATTTACTTATTAGTCTGAAGGAAAGGGAGAGTCACAGTTCTTCTGGGGTATTGAGCCGCCAATGTGATCTGTCTGCGTGACAACATCCAGGGGGTGTCGGAGGAGATCATTAAGTCAGAACTGCCGTTAAGGCAATATGGTGGATGTGTATAAACATGGATCTGCGTTTCACCTCTGAAAGGGTGTAGAGTCTTTTGAAAGCTGAGTCTGCTTTAAAGAGAACAGTAAGCTGAGAATCAGTTATGATAGGTATCCTCAGGGTAGTGGCACAGGTTGAACCATAGTTTTGTTTCTGTAGAGGAACTCAGGGTTTGAAGTAGGAACCAGTCTGACGAAACAAGTTATTGGGTAGGTTATCTTGGCGGGGGCGTCTGTAAATAGGGGATGCCGTGGGGCTGGTGTAGGCCTCGTTTCTGGGCCCAGGGGCTCTTTGAGTCCGTGGGGATGGGGATCTTCTCCTCCTAAGATGGAAGTCATCTCTGACAGGGAACGCTTCTATGGACGAGGCACGGGGCAGGCGTGTACCTTGCAGATCACTGTACCAGTCGGGAACCTCTGTTCTGGCAATGGCTAGCGTTTCACAGAAAGTGGAGAGGTCTTCCGGGACTCTGAGTTGAGCTGTGCAACCTTGGTGTGATGCTGATAGGCAGAAAGGAAACTTCCATTTATATTGTATGTTTCTTGTGCGAAGTTCTTCCAGAAGGGGGTGAAGATCTTTCCTGTGTTTCAAAGTTATTGGAGAAAGGTCTTGGAAGATTTTGATTTCTGTGCCTTGGTATAGGAGTGAGCGGCGTAGCCTTGCATTTCTTAAGATGTCTTCTTTAAGCCTGTAGTTGACAATATGGCAGATGACATCCCTGGGTGGGTCTGAATCTCTGGCTCTTGGACTTAGTGCCCTGTGTAGACGCTCAAAGTCAATGGGTGTTTCTGGCAGATGACCTAAGAGGTCATTGAATATGGATATAGTGGCTTGAGTAATCCTTGCTGGATCTACCATCTCTGGTATGCCCCTTACTCGGACATTGTGCCTGTGTCCACAGTTGTCCAGGTCCTCGACTTGGCGGTGGAGGTTTCTGAGTTGGATATCATGTTCGTTTTGGACTGTAGTTGATGAAGCTTAATATCATGGTGTGTTGTGGTGGTTTCCATTCTGTCTATGCGTGTGACCACAGATTGTAGGCTTTGCTTCAAGTCTGTGATGGCTGCCGCCAGTGTGGCCTTGATGTCATCTGCCACCATTCTAAGGTCCTGTAAGTTTAGAGGTTGGAAGTGGCTAGGCTGTGGGTGTGCAAGGGCGGCAGTGGACTGGGATGCCATGTGTCCATTTGGAGGGATCGGGCTAGGTGTGCGTGTAGGGGGAGCGGAGAATGTGGAGGCCCGAACTGGAGCCGGGGCGTCACATGGCTGGGACCGGAACATCTCCAGTATATTGTAGCCTCCTTGTGCATCGTTGTCCCTCGGGGACCTAGAGCTGGATTGGGGTGGGGTGCCTTTAGATCTCCCCATATTTTAAGTGTCCAATGCTCCTTATGGCTTGGGTGCTCACCGCTGGGTCCGGTGCCACTATTTCAGGCCTCCATCTCAGAGGAGCGCTAGGCCGGACTTTTTCTTAGTATCTGTTCTCCCTTTACCTGGTGTAGTTAATGTTTTTCAGGGTATTGTTTTAGGGTCCAGGAAGGTAAACAATAGTCTCTGGCTTGAGTGTAGTGGGGAGGTGTACTACGGGCTGCGCCGTTCGTCCCAGCGCGAGTAGGCCGCAAAGCCGCGGCCTCGGTTTGTGGCTGTGCGGAGGCCGGTCGCCTATCAGCCTGATACCGGGCTTAAAATGTAGCTGTGGGTGCGGGGAACAGCGATGGGGTGTTTTCGTGTCTCACCCTTTCGTCCGGTGGCAGGATTCCCATGGATTCTTTCAGGACTTGGCGGAGCTCTGCAGGTGTGCGTCTGCTCGAGCCGATGTCAGGCCACGCCCCCCCTTATTCTTAATCTTAATTCTTTCCTGGTTTGAAGAGCACCACTATTATGGCTTCCTACATAGAATTGGGCAATTTGCCTGTGTCAACTGCCTCCTGAAGTGCCCGAAGCGGTGGTGGGAGGAGAACATTCCCATAAGAAGGTAAACTTCTGCAGGAAGCCCATCAGAACCTGGTGATTTAAGCCTAGGGGCCATAGCTAAGGCTTCACTCAGCTCCTCCAGTGTGAGAGGGGAGTCCAAGGCTGTACGTTCCCTCTTCGATAATTGGGGGAATGCGCAGTCCCGTAGTAGGTCCGTCAGTGCATCCAAAAGAAGCATCTGACCTAGAGGCATACAAATCTGTATAAAAGTATTGGAATGTACCCAATATATCCTCCCTAGTAGAGCAGATTGTTCCACTCGGGGACTTAATGGCAGTGATATTGCTATCTTCCTGTTGTGCTTTTGCTACAATGGCCAAAAGGTGAGAGGTACATCTTTGACTTCTCAGATGTTGTGTTCCCAGCCAATATCTGGCCTTACAGCCTGGACATAGGGCTGAACTAAGGAAGAGTTGACGTCCGAAGGTCGAGCTCTTCTGAGATATCCTTAAATGACCATTATCATCCCAATGTCTAGGAGGGATACTGGCTGCGTGGTAAGAGGATTCTCTCAAGAATGGGCTAGGAAGAGTTAACTTCTCTGGAGGAAGTTGAGGTAATTGCTGCACTGGAACTGCTGTTGCTCATTCTGATATGCAACCTTTGCACGACTTTTGAGCAGGTTGGTTACCAGTAGTGTTGAGCGAACCCGGACTGTAACGTTCGGGTCCGTACCGAACTTTAGGGTGTCCGTGGCACGGACCCGGACCCGGACATTTCAAAAATCGTTCGGACTTTACAGGCCCAGGCCCAGGCACGGTGCCTGTGGGATTTCAAGCCATGCCTGGGCTTGCAATGTCAGGCCCAAGCGAGTTGTGATGACCATTGGTTGGACGAGTTTTCAGCACGTTTCCAACGTATAGTCTTACTCGTTGTCGTCAAGGTCACGTCGTTAATGGAGTTGAAGGAGGTCTCTTCAATTGAGAAGGATCGGGTAAGAACTCTCTTAGGAGAATGGTGCGTCGGTCATAGGGAGGATCTGTAACCCTACTATTACCAGTAAATTCCTATAGAGTCTTCTCGAGCTGGAAGCCTGCAGTTGAGAAGGAATCAAGTCGGGATACAGGTCC
>BLSH010016781.1:145534-196897 GCA_018402905.1 Glandirana rugosa | reverse complement strand
GTTATTTTACTTGATTTTAATTTATTTTCCCTATCCCCATTTATTTGTAGGGCACTTGCCCTAGTTTGAAGATGATTTTAGAACAGTTATATGGCTTCTACCGTTAATTAATACTTTTCAGACACAGTTTGAAGATGATCCACATTCACCTCCATTTTTGCTTTTTTTATGTTTTTATTTTTTTAAAAATATTTACAGTTATTTCCCTGTCCCCATTTTTTTGTAGGGCACTTGCCCTACCCTTACCCCCATTTTACTTCCTTTTGCAGCCCTCTGGGGCTTTCCAGGACTTTCCTACAGCCATTTTTGTGCCTAAAAGTTCGGGTCCCCATTGATTTCAATGGGGTTCGTTGTCCGTGCGATCGTTCGGGTTCCGTCCGGACCCGGACCCGGACTTTGTCCCGAAGTTCGGACGGACCAGCAGAACCCGAACTTCCAGGTGTTCGCTCAACTCTAGTTACCAGTTAACCATCTGACTCTGTTTGCTGGATAGAGTCTAAGCCTTGGTTTCCACTATTGTGACCCCCACAGTCACACGATCTGGAGTGAGACCCCGATTCAACTTTGAGTGTAGCCCCGATCCAACTTTACACACTCTGGACCCAAGTCGCATCAAAGGATAGAACAAAGCCATGCAGGAGTCTTCCCAATGTTGCTTACCTTCAAAGTCACATATATGGGAACGGGTGCCACTAAACACAATGAGCTGTGATCTGTCATGCGACCCATACGGTAAGTTGTACCAGTGGAAATGTAGCCCAAAGCAACTTTTGCAGACCAATTCAGTTGGCAATGGGATGGCCCCGCATGCTCTGCATTTTCAGGGATTTGAGAATTGATGATGATGAACATGAAGCACTGTGACTTTCCACAGTTATATGTTGCTTTATGTTGCCTTTATGTCTACTTGGACTTCTTCTGGTGTACATGGCTGAAATACATAAACGTACCAGCCTAAGTGCTCTTTTTTATTTTTATTTACCTGGACAATTTCTTTTTTTTAAAGTTGGAGAGGCCCTTGGTCAGTTGGCGTGCAGCGAACAGAACAAAGTAGCTATAGGAAAAATAAGGAAGTTAGCGACTGTTATTTCAATGGGAGCAGGGAACTGGTATTCCTAAGTACAAAGAAAGAAACTACATTTACCGTGAATAGGAGAGGGCTCCCTCCAAGAGCTTCCAGTAAAGGGAACATCCTAAGATGGCAACAGATAAAACTTGCATCTATTGAAAATGACCACTAAGGCCTCAGACCGCGCATGTGTGGTCACGTGCACCAGGATCCGTCTAATTTACCCCGGCCCGCCTAGCCATCTCCTGCCGTCCACGCATGCGCAGAGCAGTGAGGAGATGCTAAGGGACTAAGTCGTCCCGAATTGCGCAGCGACCACTAAAGTGGCAGGGAAATGAAGATATAACCTATGGGGGGGGGGGGGCGGGAATGTAGGAAAGTAAGATGAGAGGAAGGAAAGGTGAGGGGTAATGAATGACAGATGGGAAAGGAAGGATAAAACAAAATAATAATAAGATACAGCTGCACAACAACAAAAGGGATCACACAATCCCATATACACAATCCTATACCCACTGTTGATCCAGAGGAAGGCGAAAAGCCCCAGCAAAGCATGATCCAATTTGCTACAACGGGGGGAAAAAATTCCTTCCTGACCTCCCAAGAGGCAATCGGATTTTCCCTGGATCAACTTTGCCTATAAATGTTAGTACCCAGTTATATTATGTACCTTCAGGAAAGGAAGTGAGAGAGACCTGGAAGGGTAAAGCAAAGTGAAAATTAGATACAGCTGCTTTCTTCGCTGCAAGCCTGAGCAAATGCTAGTATATAAATGCAGATACGAGCTCTTACTTAAGAGACGACTGCTGTCCGAAAAGACCCACAGAAGGGACTCCCTATCTTATTAGCGCATTTAGCTGCCCAAGAATATGGACTGCACCTGTGAGAGGCTTGAACCCAGATGGAAGCTGCCGATTGCAGAGGTAAGGACATTTGACCATCATTCACTGACAGGGCCAGATTAAGAGCATCATGGGCCTGGTGCTGAGGATTTTGGTGGGCCTTTTTTTATGGAAATAAATTCCCGGTTCCTTTATGCTCTGGAAAGGTCTCTGGGAGCACTGACAATCTCTAAAAGGGCAGAGACTGTGGCTCCCCCAAAGATTGCCTGCCAAAGATGTCAGTGCTCCCACAGAGACTATGCCCCATGTCACATACTGTATACTGCCGCACATGTCACAGAGACTGCCACACAGTTCACAGAGACTGCTCTACATGTCACAGAGACTGCCCTACATGTCACAGAGGCTACCCCACAGTTCACAGATACTGCCCCAGGGTTCACAGAGACTGCCCTACATGTCACAGAGACTGCCACACAATTAACAGAGACTGCCACACAATTCAGAGACTGCCACACATGTCACAGAGACTGCTCTACATGTCACAGAGACTAGAGACCTATCAGTGCCACCTCTCAGTGCCTATAAGTCCATTCTGCTGTGCACATAAAGTGATTGTGTCCCAAAGTGAATATAGTGCTAAATCTTCCAACTGACAGGGCAAGTCCGTAATGATTACTGGATGACATCCATCTTCACTAAACACCAATGTCACACCCCACTCACCGGAACAAATTGACATTGACACAATCACTTTATGTGCACATCAAAATGGACCTAATTATCATTATTGAACTTTATATCAATGTTCAACACTCACGTAGTGCATTGAAATTTTTCGAAACATTCCAAGTGTTGTCTGATTTGAATTTTTATGGATGTTTGACTTTTTATGGACTTTATTCATATAGTTTTGCACGTTTGCACTTTAAATCGCTGCGTCTATTCAGTTTGCATTTGAATAATATTGCACTGTTTACATTTCTATGTATATAATATTGCATATTTGTTATTGTAGTCATTGCAAATGATATTTCGTGCACATATCACAATTGCGGTTTATTTTGTATCTACGTGGGAGCGCAGTTTAAACTTTTGATTTCACCTTTATTCTCTCTGTGTCAGGAAAACTTGTCAGAAGTGATTAGCAATGGAACAGAGCAACACACAGAAATGACACTTAATGCTCCTTATTGATAGAAGTACACAATATAGAGGGATATGGTTTGTTCAGATTTCATGTATGAGGTTTACAATCACTTTAAAGGTAAAAAGTTCTAAAATGATAATTTAGAAAGTCAATCAATGAAAGGGGGTTTCAAAAGTTTGCCTCAAGATGAAGCCAGAGTTAAGAGGAAGTACCGTGGAAAAAAACAGATACTAATAACAAAGATTAATACTTTTTATTGTGCAGACATGTTTCCAGAACCAAGAAGTGTAGGATTTAACATAATAGCAAATTAAGATTAAGATGTTATACTATTATTTTTACATAAAAATATACATGTAAACACAAGAGTACTAACTTGTAACATAAACATCAAACTGAATATAGTGTCTCTTTAAGGTCATAACTAAATTATACCAAGGCAGAGATCTTCATTCAGAATGCTCTAATATCTATCCTTAGTTTTCTTTTGCATGGAACTGTTCTTTGAGTAATTTTTATCAAAACGCTTTTTCAAAAAGACACTAATTATACCCCTACATAGAACTCTTGTAATTATGCCTATTACCATTAGATTCATTTCCATATGTCAACACCATTGCAAGAGGATAAAAGTCCAATTTTTATAATCGGCATTGTCTGCAACAAAATGTGCATGGAACATGAGTGAAAAGCTCTTTGTTGAAATTAAAATGACGATTATAAATAAAAGTCTTCATCTGACACCTTGTAAATGGACACTTAGAAATAAATTGCCATAGTTGATCAGGAAAATTGCTAGCTACCTTTTTAAATAACCGAGGCAAAAGCTCTTTAACACTAAACCAGCAACATGTTTTGCCCTGCATTTCTTTTCAGAACACATGTTTAAAGCACGGTAAGCTAACTAGTAACCTGCCACATGTGTGAAATCTTGTAGGACAGTGTTGCAAACTGTATATTTTTTAAACACAGTTACAGTGATTAAGATGAATTATCCAGTGTGCTATACTGAGCAGCCATTTCCAGGCAAAGTTTTTGGGGGTTCAAACCCTTAGTAGAGTAGCCATTTAACTCTTTCACTGCCATCAGTGTATGTGATATGTCATTGGCTTAAGGAGTTTTGCACACACTCCCAGTGGCTGCATCCAGTCAGATGGAAGTGATCTGGAGGTAATTCAGCTGCAGGATTGCCAAGATTGCTTCCATACACTCTGGTAATAGTGACCCCACACACACATCCCCACATGCCCATGTTTACAGTGTTCTGCAATTCCCTCTGCGGCCCCTGGAGTAGCATGGCAGGTGCCGACTGGTACAGGGGAGGGAGATCAGCAAACATCCATTTGCTGATCTTCCCTTCCTCTTACTGACTTGGAAGTGACATGTAAAATGCCACTTCTGAGTGTTGGTGTCACTTTCACCATCCAAGATGAAACTAATGGTGTGCCGCTCTTTTCTATGGGAAATCGGATGACAACGGACCGTCTGTCCATTATAATCCTATCGAATCCCCAGATGGATGGAAAAATAGGGTTTCCATGCGTCAAACTTATGGACCACAGATCAGATTGGAGAGTGGCGAATGTCAGCACACATGTCACTGGTGACATCCGTCATTCCATAGAGGAGAATGAAAAACAAACAGGCGGACCTGAACAGAACGCCCGTGTGAAAGGGGCCTTACTGTCCCTGGTCTGGCTCTTTCATTCAATTTCAATTATTTAATTTGTATTGAGTCTCAGTATCACATTTCTAGCCTACCTACAAATGCCCACTCCTCCAGGCATCAGAGCATTTTGATATTTGCAGGACTCCTCCAAATAACCTTCCCACTACTAGCATCAGGGCTGAGAGCTCTTAAAAGGTGTACTGAGGCAGAGTTTTAGGATGGTTTCAGTAAGTTATGTTTAGCATTCTGTCTGCCTCTCCCAGAAAACCATGATCATTGCAATGTGATGATGTTACTGGGTCTAAATAAGGTAAGCTCTTTCTTCCTTAGGTGTAAAGCAACACAACAAAAAGCCAGACATCAACTTTACAAGGCAGCTGAATGTCTCTAGTAAATATGTCTGCAATTTCTAAAGCTTATAACTTCTGACAATATTTTTGCTACATTTGCCTTTCTGTCCAGATGACAGACTCACACCCCTACTTCCTGCATTAACATCACAGGGACGGGAAGTGAGAGAAAATCCTCAGGAAAAAACATGATCTTCATCTTTTCAATGCTCTATCAAAACTGGCTAGAGAAAAACTTTAATTTAAAAAAAAAATTCATTCATTTAGCTGCTTAGGCTCCTTTCACACGAGCGGAGCCCATTTTGATGGGCTCCGCTGCTCAGTGTGGATCCATCTGTTTATCCCCGCTGACCCGGCGGATGACAGATCAGGCTCTGCACTCGGTGCAGAGCCTGACCTGTCACAGCTCTATTCTCCTCTATGGAGGATCAGATGAACACAGACCGTCTGTCCGTGTTCACCCAATCCACCAGACGAATGGAAAATAGGGTTTCCATCCCTCTGTATTTGGCAGATTGGATGTCAGCGGACATGTCACTGCTGACATCCGTCGCTCCATAGAGTAAAATGGAGCGTCCATTCAGGTCCGCCTGAAAAACTGACAGGCAGACCTGAACGATCCGCTGGTGTGAAAGGACCCTTAAGTGTGATGATTCTATTTGTCATGTCTTGTGTATCAGTCTGGAACTTTTCTGAATGAAATGGGAACTTCTTTTTTGATTATTTCCCTCCTCTTTGTAACTAAAGTATAGTATTTACTCTCAATCATGATAAGCCACTTGAATAAACTAGCCAAAACACATTTTAAATTATGCTAAGGGCCTATATTGACAGGCTTCAGGCTTGGGTTGATGGCATCAGTCTGACATCAGAATTATTCAGAATTCCATGACAGATGCAATTACCTGCAGTTGACCGCATTCTGATTTGCATGTTACCATGGTCAAGCAGGTTTTACAGTACCCTAGACATGAATGTGAATATAAAAGCTCTTTTGAAGCAAACAAAACCTTAGGACCCTAATATTTAACAGCACTTTAACAGTAGAGGTCTCCTAGATGTACCACATATGCTATGATTTGTGACTAATTTTTGCTTGAAGATACTGTATATTAATATACTCTTTTCACTCAGTGAAAATACTGTTTTCTTTCCTCTATTTTGGCATCCAAATTGTAAACTGAACTATCTTGTAGAGAAAGGAAGGGTATGTTTTGCCAGATCTGTTACTGATTGCTGATTACTAAAGGCACTGAGTCTATTTCTAGTTCAAATTGGACTGCACAGTCGTATGCAGACATCCCACACAACTGCTGTAAAAAGAAAGTAGAGGTAAGACCATGAAAATTGTGGTTGTTTGTACAATGTCTGTCTAACTACATATCCATTCATATGACTTAATTTTGGCTCTATTGGTAAAAAAAATTCTAGCTTGGATTTCAGAAATATCCATGCATGTTGTTATTGAAATATGCTGTACAGTAATTCTTATAGAATGGTGCTCAGTAGCCTATAATTCCTTTAAAGTACTTCAGACATTTCCTGCAAATGCATGAGTTGCCAGAATACTAGACCAGATCTGGGTAAAAGTAAGAGCAAGTATCGGATAAAGGCAGATTTCACCCAAATTTCTCAGTAAAGCTGGCTGTAGATGGTTAACCAAAACAAACTGACCTGATTCCCCTATCCACACATTTGAGTTGCATGCGAGAATCCTCTCTGTTGTGTCATTGTATCCTGACAGCGGGGAGACTTCTCCACCATCAGCACTGCAGGGTGGTTCGGTAGATCCACTTCTTCTGAACGGTCAAATTTAGATTCATCTATGGGCAGCTTTAATTTGCTTGTAGACTGGGTGCAAAAGGTTGGAAGACACCATTTTTAGAATGAGCCTTTCCCTATTTATATGAAAAGGAAAACTTAACGTGCAAAAAACCCTCTCCCCCTTTAATATAAAGTCTTATATTTTCTACAGCTATTAAGCTATCTTTGTAAAACAGTTTTAATACAAAGTAATGTTAAACTGATTGTTGATTATTAACTCTTTCTAGTATTGCATTGCCCATGTGATTATACTGTGTGTGCATCATTTGCTGCATGCCAGACTTGTCTACAATGTATAATAGATATCTTCATTTTCAATGTTATAATAAATATCTAATTCTTAAAGAACCAATTAGACAATTACACCCAAAGTATTACACTGCTTTTTCCCATAAGCAAGCTCTTCAGAAAATTGAATCTCGGAAATTGCATGGCCTTTACTTCATCTATCAAAGTGCAGTGTTCACTATATGTTATATTATCTTGTGCCTACTATTTAAGTCTAAATCTGTCATTTTGCATTTAAAAAAACAACAGATCTGATATTTTTTTACCTTTTATTGTGATGGTGCAGCTACATGTATAACGTAATTTACTATGTAATGATATACAAAAATGCAGACTTGTAGTTAATTTAAATTTGACAGAAAAGATTTATTTTTTCAATTTACCATACACTTATTGCAGTTTGTGTTACTGGTTATATTTTAATTATAAGAAGATGTGACTGCTAGGCAATGTTTTACAACAGTGCTCTGAGGCACTGGATAGTTATTTTCTTCTGATGTTGCAATGACATCACTGCTTTAGTGCTGATTTTAATTTTGTTGCCTGTCCTCTACTTTATTTATCTCAGATTGGTATTATTTCATGTTTTTTCTTGCATCTATATTCAATCTAAGAGTTTTACTTTGAAAAAAATTTCCATTTTGATGTCATAGTGTATATGCATATGCTGGATTTATACTATATTTTATTTTATTTATTTATTTTTCCAATAGTTTTTATTGAGATTTTCAATATACATAACCAAAATATGCAGCACACAGTTAGACATAGAAAAGCAGATCCATATCAAAATACAATCTAAGGCCCGCTGGGCAATAGCCCGTGAAGGAGTAACTTTACTTAGACTCGTTGATGATCATGTGTCAACGGGGTACAGACACACATTACAGCACATTAAGAAAAAAAAAAAGGGTGCGAGGCGTGGGGGCACCACCCCCCAGGGGAGTGGCTCTCCCACAGCCCACACAACAGCAGGTGCCTAGGGCATATAGTCAATACCTAGTACAAATGACAGAGAAGTAACAATGGAGGATAGCGTGCACTGGTAGCTCCCTGGAGATAGCTATTCAAACTGATAATGTGCACTTGGGGTGTTCTAACCAGAGAGTCCACCTCTTTCGAAACTGGGGGATCTGCAGATGAGCTTTTGCAAACATGAGTTCCATGAGCCCTTGTTCATTCAGGGAGGAGAGTATGTCGACTATACATGGAAATGCTTGGGCTTTCCACTTTCTGGCTATGGAGAGTCTAACAGCAATGAGTATATGGGTCAGCAGCACGTGAAAAGATGCAGGCCAAACGTCAAAGTCCAACCCAAACAGTATCAGTTGCACGGAGAGAGTTATTGGCCTGTGAGTTAAGTTTGTCAGTAGTTTGCTGATATCCCGCCAAAAGGAGAACAGTTTAGGGCACAACCACCAAATATGCATGCTTGTACCTTTTTGTCCGCAGACCCTCCAGCATTCGTCTGTGACTGAAGAGTATATTTTAGCCAGTTTAGTAAGGGAGAGGTACCAATTGTGGTATATTTTTTGCACGTCTTCCCAATGGGTGAGACATTTGCAGAACATCAGAGGGCGTTGTAGGGCCAGTAGCCATTGCTGCTGTGTGTATGTGTGATGGAGTTGATGTTCCCACTTCAGCATAGCGTGGGCTTTAGTGGCGGATGGGATGCTAGTTAGCAATTTATAATAATAGGATATGCCCCTCCTTGTAGGGTTGGTATTGCAGTAAAAGCATAGTGCGAGCCACAGCAGGTGGTTCTTTGACCAAGTGACTTTAGAAAGAACAGAGCGGACTCTGAGGTATTTGAATAGGTCTTTGGCTGGAATCTGAAATTTGTCCCTCAATTGTTGGAAGGAAAGGAATGTGGCATTATCATATAAGTGGTCCGGTGATGTGATTCCGTTTTGGGACCAGTTGGTTAGCCCAATGTCGGGCAGGATAGACTGCAACGACAACAGCAACAGAGCTTTGCATACCATAGGTGACATTCCTCCTGATGCTTGCAGGACCGAGTGCTACGTTCTGAGTGTAGGGTTAATAGTGTGAAGAAAGGTGTGTTGCTTATAGTTCTGTACCAGTAGTGCTGAGAGAGTTAGCTTAGGATTGTTCGCTAGGACTGCTTTCTCGATTTGTAGCCAAGGGAATTGGGTCACTGGGGCCCACCAACTTTTAGCCTGGTCCAGGATGGTTGCTTTATAGTAGGCGGCGACTGAGGAGCAGAGAGTCGCTCTCTTGAGCCTAGGGTGCTTCCCGTTCCAAATAAAAGATGATACAATTGTAATTTATCTAGCTGAGAATGGAGGAACAGTATGGGTAGTGTTCGAAAGCAATAAAGGATGTGAGGCAACAAGTACATTTTGGAGAGTGCAATGCGTCCTGCCCACGATGCTTGAACATGGTTAAGGTCACGTATAGCTTTTTGTAGTTTGCTCAGCAGCTGAGTGTAATTTAGAGGTAGCAAGTGGGAGGAAGACGTGGTCAGAGAGATGCCCAGGTACGGGGGTATGGAGTCTGGAGCCCAGGAGAAAGTCGTCAATTTAATGAGGTTTTGTTTGATTTTAGTGTCTAAATTAACGCCTATCATGGCTGACTTAGTGTAGTTGATTTTGTAGAGGGAGGCCATGCTAAAGAGGTCTAGCGTTTGGTGCAGGTGAGGGAGTGACAGCAGAGGTTTGGTAATTGATATGATCACATCATCCGCATATAAACCGACTTTGTGATCATAATTGTCAATGGAGATTCCCTTAATAAGGTCATTGGAGCATATGGAGTGGGCCAGAGGCTCCATGATAAGTGAGAAAATTAACGGAGATAGGGGGCAACCCTGCCCTGTGCCGTTTGAGATGTTGAAAGGTTCTGAGAAGATGCCCGAAGTGATCACCCTGGCAGTTGGAGTGGAGTAGAGGGCCATTACCGCCTTAAGCAGAGGACAAGAGAAGCCACATTTTACTAGAACTGCCTGTAGGAAGTTCCAATTCACCCTGTCGAATGCCTTCTCCACATTCAAGGAGATGAACAGAGAAGGCGTTCGACTGTGTTCCATCCATTGGAGTAAATTAATGTACCTCCTAGTTGCATCGGATGCCTGCCTCCTGTTCATAAATCCTACTTGATCCGGATGTACTAGGTGAGGGATTACTGTGGCTATGCGGGTTGCAAGGAGCTTGGCAAACAGCTTTGTATCTGTATTTAGCAGTGATATTGGCCTATAACTGGCTGGGTCTTCTGAAGGTTTGCCTAGTTTAGGGATGGTGGTTATAGTAGCTTCCAGAGCTTCCTCCGGAATGGAACCTGTCATCAGCGTGTGATTAAATGCCTGGCAGAGGAATGGGATCAGTGTGTGCCTAAATTGCTTATAATATTCATTACAGAAATCATCCGGCCCAGGAGCCTTGTGAGGTGGTAGGGAGCCTATGGCATTTACGATCTCCAGCTCGGTAAAGGGTTCTGAGATGTTCACCAGTTGCTCGTGGGTGAGGAATGGTAATTTCAGGTGATCTAGGAAACGTGCTATGTCACATGGGGTGGGCGCCTCAGCTGCTAACGAGGAGGCTAAGTTTTACTGTCATAGAATTGACTGAACTGGTCAGCTATATCCTTAGGGTTGGAAAGGTGCTTCTGGCCTGTAGAGAGCAGATATGGGATCTTTGTGTGGGCTAGGTGCCTTTTGAGTTGCTTTGCAAGGAGGGCCCCTGGTTTATTAGTATTATGGTGTGCATAGAAATTGAGTTTCAGCCTTTTCAGGGCTAGGTCAAAATTTGAATGTAGGTGGTCACTCAGGGACTTCCTAGCGTGAGTCCTGTTCCAATGTGGGAGATGGTGTCACCTTATGTGCTTTTTCAAAATGTGTTTCTTGGGCACATATGATATCTGCTTTGCTAGCTAAAGTCTCTTTTCAGAAAAGCTGATGTTTGAAGGGTGAGTTAAGACCCTTGACATTTAGGGAATTTATACTCAAGGCCATGGCTCAGTGTGGCTAGTTCAGAGGTAGACTTTTAGGGGGAGAGATCAATGATGACACCTACTATTCAGTTATATTAATATGTGCAAATGTAAATGTAAAAATTAAGAATACGATAGGTAACACGAACAAAGCTTTACCTTAGCTGGACATCATAAAAATGAAAGCAAAAACAAACAACTTAAGTAGGAATAGTACAGGTTATATATATACTATAAATTCAGTTAACCGAAAGTGCGTAGCACTTTTCTAATACCTGGGGGTTATGAGAGATGCAGAGAAAAGAAAAACAAAAAACAGAAACAATCAAAGAGAAGAAAATACTCATCTGGAACTGAGTTGCTCCTTGGTTTTTGGTATCTTGATGCTAATAATTTCAGGCCTTAGCCTGGGAGGAGCACCTCATGGGCCGTGGTGTTGATCCCGATCTCGGGTAAGATAGGAAGAAGGGCGACCCCTCGCGGGTGGTTGAGATCTCTGACGTTCTGGGTGCGGAGGCAGAGGGGATATGATTACCCAGTTCAGCAGGCATTTCATACCCTCTTTAGGGGAGATGATGGTCGTGGGTTGATTGTGGTAGGTGATGATCAATTTAGCTGGAAAGCCCCACTTGTACGGTATGTTGCGAAGGATTGAGGTGACCTGAGCAAATTCCCTTCTATTCCTGGCCATTGCTGCGGATATGTCTGTGTAGAGTGAAATGTTGGTGTACGGATCTGGAAGGGACTTACTCGTACGGGCTGCTGACATGAGCTTTTCCTTGACTTTATAGAAATGTATGGGAGCCAGCACATCTCGTGGGACTGTCTCTGGTAAGATTTATACTTTATTTTTAACCACTTCAGCCCTGGAAGGATTTACCCACTTCCTGACCAGGTAATTTTTTGCAATACGGCACTGCGTCACTTTAACTGACAATTGTGCGGTCGTGTGACACTGTACCCAAACAAAATTGACGTCCTTTTTTTCCCACAAATAGAGCTTTCTTTTGGTGGTATTTGATCACCTCTGCAGTTTTATTTGTTGCGCTATGAACCAAAAAACAGTGACAATTTTGAAAAATATAAGAAAAAAAAGTATTCATCAGTTTAGGCCGATATATATTCTACTACATATTTTTGGTAAAAACAATTGCAATAGGCATATATTGATTGGTTTGCTTTTACTGGTAATGGTGGCAATCTGCAATTTTTATCGGGACTGTGACATTGCAGCGGACAAATCTGACACCAAATTACATTTTTTGGGGACCACTGACGTTATAATATTGATCAGTGCTATAAAATTGCAATGATCAATGTAAAAATGACACTGGCATGGAACGGGTTAACACTAGGGGTGATCAAGGGGTTAAGTGTGTTCCCTAGGTGTGTTCTGTAGGGGATGGGCTGCCAGGGACATGATAATCTCTGTCATGTCATCTGTCTGAACGTGGATCCGCCTTATTTACATTGGCAGATCCCCGTTCTGCGTCTGTACAGAGCGATCACAGGTCGCCGGCGGACATCGAGTCCACTGAACCTGCGAGCACGCTCCCAAGGCACGCAGCGCACACGCAAACCGTACAGCTACAGTGATTTACGCAGGAGAGCCGACCTGCCGCCGTATAACAATGGCGGCTGGTCAGTAAGTGGTTAAAGAGGGAATCCATTGATGCATTGTGTATATGGCAGAATTCTGCATTTTTGGAGGGGTATGCAATAACATATACAATCTGATAATAGGTTTTTAAATTCTAGCACAGATATGTTCATATTAACCAACGGGTAAGCAAGAGGTTAAATGGGGTGCTTTTTATTGTATTTGCTTATGCATACTTATATGTGTGGCCAGTAAACTATTGAATATTAATATCTTGCCAACCTGATTCATGGTTAGATTCAAACATGGGTTTAGTGGGAATTTTGGTATCACTGTTCACACCATAGAAGCAATGATGATGAGCAAAATGTGGAAACCTCTAGCAATGAATCTGAGACCATTTTCTTTGAACAATAAGATTTTTATTGAAAAGAGTTTTCAGAAGGCACATATATAGGTTTACCATATACTGATGACATGACAGGAGGTAACGCTAACAGTATGAGTGATAGGTGAATACAACTTCTCTTTAAATTTACAGTAACATCATCTACAATGCTTTAATGCTGTCATAAAGCAATCTGTGGGATCACCCCAGTGCCTCCGCGCACCCCATTTGGGTACAAGCTGTGCACGGAGATTAGTGGGGACCTTTTGCTCCTCCCATATTTCATTCGAGTATGAACCAGGTGAGGGAATGGGGAGGGGAAGTACTAGGTACGCAGTACGGGGATGTGTGTGGCAGTTATGTTCAGTGGTATGCGACAGGTTAAGATGCATAGTGTGGCGGTGAGTGTGAGCTTGTTCGAGACTGGGCATTGGTATCCATCCAGATTGACCAACTAAGGTCGAAGGCTTTACACGTCAGTGAGTTTATTGCTAAACTCCTTTCAAATGAATGGTTTAGACGGACTGTGCTTATGACCTCTGAAATATTTGGGAAATCTGTCTCATGTGTGTTGGGAATTTGTCAATGCCTAGACTCAATAATGCCAGTGCTGAATTGGGTGTAGTTAGGATTCCCGTCGTGGAAGATATTAGGTTGAAAACTTGCCTCCAGAAGCTTGTAAGGCATGGGCATTCCCACAAGACATGGTTGAGGTTGCCTACTTTCCCGCAGTCTCTCCAAATACAGGGGAGCTACATGGTGAGAATTTCGCTAATCTATATGGCGTGTAGTGCCACCTGTGGATAAGTTTAATCATCATTTCCCAATGATTGCTGCATTTAGAATATCTGTATGTGGATTGTATAGCTAAACTCCACTGTGACTCTGAATAGAGGCTATCTAGGTCTACTTCCCATTTTCAAATTGCTGGGAATTTCTGCAATGTTGTTTTCTCGCTGAGTAGGTTGTAAAACAAGGATATACCTTTTTGGTTGGTTGTATTAGAGCGCAGGAAGTTCCATGCTTTAAGGGGGATATTTATCTCCGGTAAAGAGTGCTTGGTTAAGAATGCGATGATGCGCATGCAGAGGAAGTGGGCGCTATTTGGGAGGTGCTATTCCTCCTTAAGGGATTACCAGTCCTTGATTTTAGAATTATCAAAGATGTTTTGTAGGTGGGTTATGCCATGCAGCTGGAGTTGTTTTGTGTACATAAAGGGCATTAGAGTGTCTAACACCTGTGTGGGTATGTCGGGAGCAGCCACATGTGTGTCTTAGTTAGTTTGTTTTTGTAAGTTACGCCATGTGTTTAGGGACTCTATTATTGTGGGTGGGAATGAGGTGCTGCGCCAGGTTTTCCATTTGTCTAAAATTAATAGTTGAGTGAGGTTTTTAGTGGGGGAGATCCCAGTTTCTATCTCTACCCAGAGAGGGGGGTCCTCTGTTCTGATCCAGTGTTTCAGCTGATCTAATATAGCTGCTTGCTGGTAGTCTCTTATGTCGATCATACCCATACCCCCTATGGACTTATGTTTAGTGAGACTGGAGCGGGCACATCTGGATTTTTTGTTATTCCAGATGTAATTTTTTAGGAGGGCCATCAGGGGATGAAGGAATTTTGGTGGGATGCGTATAGGGAGCACTCTAAAATAATAAAGTATCTGTGGGAAATTAACATTTTAAAGCACACCAGTCTACCCACCCAAGATAAACCTTTCTGAGCCAGGCTTTGGATTTGAGCTCTAAGTTTCTGCGTCAGGGGTGCGTAGTTAGCATGCACCTGGGATGTAACTGAGGGCGTGAGGATGATACCCAGATAAGGTATCCCTTGGGAGCTCCACAAATAAGGGAGTTTACGTTTGAGGTGGGTCTGTGTTTCTAGTGTTACTCCCAAATCCAGCATTAGAGATTTGGAGAAATTGACTTTGTAATAGGAGATGGCACTAAATTGTTCTAGTATATGATGTGCTCGTGGTAGGGAGATAAGTGGGTTGGTTAGTAGGAGGATGACATCATCCGCAAAGAGATTGATGGTATGTGTTTTAGTTCTGAAATGAAAGCCTGAGATGTGGGGGTCTGAGCGGATGGATTTCGCCAATGGTTCAATCACAAGGTTAAAAATGTACGGGAGAGCGGGCAACCTTGGCGTGTGCCATTTGATATGTTAAATATTCTGGAGAGAAACCCTGAGGTGTACACTTGTGCCGTGGGGTTGGAGTATAAGGCAAGGATTGCCTCCCTAATGAGGCCCTGGAAACCAAACGTCTCTAGCACTTTCGACATATAATTCCATTGAACCCTGTCGAACGCCTTCTCTGCGTCTATAGAAAGAAGCAGACAAAGGCGTTCGTGTTTTTTCTGCAAAGTGGATGACATTAAGGATGCGCCTTGTTGCATCAGAGGGTTGCCTCCTTCTCACAAACCCCATCTTGTCTTTATCTACAAGAGTCGGGATCACCTTAGAAATTCTTTGTGCCAACAGTTTGGCGAAGAATTTAACATCTGAATTGAGGAGCGATATGGGCCTAAAGTTTGCGGGGGTGTTAGGATCTTTCCCCGGTTTGGGGATGGTTACTACATATGCCCTCAGCATTTCTGGGGGAAAGGATGAGCGTTGAGCTGCCATGTCGATTGCAGAAGTGAGGTGTGGGGCCAGAAGTTGCTGGAAAGTCTTGTAACATTCATTTTGGAGGCCATCTGGGCCTGGTGATTTCCCATTGAGTAAAGACAATATGACCTTGCTTACTTCTTGGAAAGTGAAGGGAGAATTTAGATTAGAGATTTGTGCGTCTCATAGTTTGGGTAGGTTGATTTTGTTTAGGAAGGGCGGCACAGTGGTGTAGTGGGTAGCACTTTCGCCTGGTAACCAAAGGGTCGCTGGTTCAAATCCCAACCACGACACTGCCTGCCTGGAGTTTGCATGTTCTCCCTGTGCCTGCGTGGGTTTCCTCCGGGTACTCCGGTTTCCTCCCACACTCCAAAGACATGCTGGTAGGTAAATTAGATCCTGTCTAAATTGTCCCTAGTATATGTATGAATGTGAGTTAGAGACTTTAGATTGTAAGCTCCTTGAGGGTAGGGACTGATGTGAATGTAAAATATATATATGTAAAGCGCTGCGTAAATTGACAGCGCTATATAAGTACCTAAAATAAATAAAATAAATAGGAAGGCTGCTATGTGTTCTGTGGAGGGTTGGGGTGTGAGGGGATCATCTTTGAGATTATAAATAGTGTTGAGAGAACCCAAACTGTAAAGTTTGGGTCCGTACTGAACTTTGGGGTGTCCGGGACCCGGACCCAAACCCAGACATTTAAGAAAAAGTTTGGGTTTGAGTTCGGGGTTCTGGTATTTGATTCCATGTGTTGAATAGCTGCCAAGGCCAGCCAATTAACAAGTGTTTCACTGGTTTTCCCTTAGAAGCCATCACAGCCATGCCTACTAATGGCATGGCTGTGATTGGCCAGTGCATCATGTGACACAGCCTCTATATGGGGCTGGAGTCACTGTGCTGCATGTCATATGCTCTCAGGATAGTTTAGGGAGAGGATGCTGCTGGCTCTGTGAGGCACAGATTGCAGATATTATAGAACATCTCATCTTGCATTACTGAACGATCTGATTGTGGACTAGGTAAAGATACTAGTAATGCTGCTTTGAGGGACAGATTTCAGACCTCATCCTGTTGCACAGAATGATCTCATTGGAATCGGTAGAGTATGTTGCTTTGAGGGAAAGATTATTGTTCTAAAATCATCTCCAAGTTCTATAGGGAAAGGTTATTGTTCTAAAATCATCTCCAAGTTCTATAGGGAAAGGTTCCAGCTGTTGCTTAGTGGGGCAGATTATTGTTCTAAAAGCATCTCCAAGTTATGTAGGGAAAGGTTCCAGCTGTTGCTTAGAGGGACAGATTATTGTTCTAAAATCATCTCCAAGTTCTATAGGGAAAGGTTCCAGCTGTTGCTTAGAGGGACAGATTATTGTTCTAAAATCATCTCCAAGTTCTATAGGGAAAGTTTCTTCCAGCCATTGCTTAGAGAGCCATATTATTGTTCTAAAATCATCTCCAAGTTCTATAGGGAAAGTTTTTTCCAGCTGTTGCTTAGAGGGACAGATTATTGTTCTAAAATCATCTCCTAGTTCTATAGGGAGAGGTTCCTGCTGTTGCTTAAAGGGACAGATTATTGTTTCTTGCACAAAATTAAAAAGTGCATCTACATTGCTGGTTTAAAAAAAAAAAAAAAAATTCCAAAAACTACATTTGCGGCCAGCGGTGCATTTCTTGCACAAAAATTAAAAAAACAGACCTCTAGGACTTGCCAGGACTTTGTTACAGCCATTTTTGTGCCTAAAAGTTCAGGTCCCCATTGATTTCAATGGGGTTTGGGGTCCGGGACAAAGTTCGGGTCAAGTTCGGTCCCAAACCCGGACTTTTTCCCGAAGTTCGGCCGAACCTGCAGAAACCGAACTTCCAGAGGTTCGATCAACTCTAATTATAAAGTGTTTCATAGTATTTTGCAAATTGGTCTGCGATGTCTAGGGGGTTGGGTATCTTATGGTGTTTTGTAGGGTGCAAGAGGTATTGTACTCTATTTTTGGTATGCATTACCTTGACTTTGCGTGCTTATTGTCTGCCAGGTTTGTTGTCGTGGGCATACAACTTAAGTTTCAGTCTTCTAAGGTATGTGTCATACCTCAGCATAAGGTGTGTTCTCAGGTCTTCCCTTAGTTCTTGGAGGGACTTTGCTAATAGAGGTGAGGGTGAGGTTTTGTTCTTGGCCTCTAGGTTGTGTATGGTCTCTGTGAGTTAAGTCAGCTGAAGGTCATATTGTCTTTTGAGTCTGGCCCCCTGTTGCAGGAGAATTCCCCTAATGTATGCTTTATGGGCCTCCCATAGCGTAAGTGGGCTTACAACAGAATTAACATTATTCTCAAAGAATTCCTTAATGTGTTGGGAAATACGTTTTTGACTCTCAGGCTCTTGTAGTAATTTGACGTTACATCGCCATATGGGAGTTGGGAGAGGGGCACCCGCTTCTTCAATAGATACAGAAATGGCAACGTGTTCTGACCACGTTATATCGTAAATTTCAGAAGAGGGTATCCTTTGGAGTAGCCACCTGTCCATCAGGAACATGTCAATACGAGAGTACGTATGGTGTCTGGAGGAAAAATAGGTGTAATCTTTCTCTTTAGCATGCTGGCACCTCCAGACATCATACAACTCTTCATTGTGTAGGAATTTACTCAGAGAAGGTCTGTTTCTGAGGACATGGGACGATGAGTCCAACTGCGGGTCATTAGTGATGTTAAAGTCTCCACAGAGCAGCAGGTTACCGTGCCTGATGGTGGCCAAGTGCTTAAGCAGTCAGTTCAGGAATAGCGCCTGGTGGTTGTTTGGTGCATATAAGGCCACTAGAGTGTAGGGGCAAGAGTTAATGTCACACAAGAGAATGATATAGCGCCCTTCGGAGTCCAGGATAGAGTCCTTGAGGTGGAAGGCTACTGTATCTCGGATAGCTAATAGGACACCTTTGGATTTTTTCTCTGAGGAGGAGGAAAGGAAAACATGTGGGAACTGTCGAGCAGTTGGGGGTGTTCAAGGCACAGAAGTGGGTCTCTTGGATACTAAGGATGTCAGCTCCCCATTTCAGAGCCTCTCTCCACATCGAATGCCTTTTTGCTGGGTGGTTCAATCCTTTTACATTTAGGGACAGACACTTGACAGGCATGTTACATTAACTGTGTAATGTATGTGTGGCATGGTGTGCACTCACTGTGGCCGGTGGGATAGTACAAACATACAACCTTAGAAGGAGACAAGTACGGTGTGCTCTGCTCGATGCTTCTATAGATGGTTCCGCCAGGCTTGCCAGTGCAAGATTTCTCAGTAGAAATTAATGCTTTCGTTCGTATTGCGTACTATGGTTGCGGGAGAGGGAGTGAAATGAAACAGTAAACAAGGAGAACAAATTAAACATATAGAAAAAGGTTCCCTGAGAGGATCCGTGAACATTACGGTATGTTCGCGTTGTTTGAGGGGGAAGGGTGAACACCCATTAAGACCAATCTCGGGAGAGATTTGTGTGGTAGGAGGCAGGTTATGTGACCTTGTTAGAGATGTTCTTTTTGGTAGAACGCTTGCGGGATAGTACCTGTCATTCCTGTGGCAGAGGTAGAGCTTTGTCAGCTTGTTTGGGATTTGGCGGGGACTCCACTAGTATTCCCCACTGGCGGAGGATCGTGAGGCCTTCCACTAGGGAGGACACAGGCTCAGTGGTACCGTTGTTGGTAATCAGCAGGGTTGCTGCGTATTTCCACTTATGGGCGATGTTGTGGTTGCGCAGGGCCTTTGTGATGGTGGCTAGGTTTCTCCTACGCTGCAAGGTGTGTCTTGACAGGTCAGGGAGAAGCTGCAGGGACACACATGATGCTGGGCTAAGGTCTTGATTACAAAAGTTCTGCATGAGGATTACTTTAGCCCTATAAAAATGCATTCTAAGCAGGACATCTCTAGTGACTTCCTCTGCTGGGAATGAAGGCTTGGGTACCCTGTGTATTCTGTCTATCATGAGCTCCATTGCAGAGAGTGATGGTGCCAAGGCTGAAAATATGTCCTGAGCGAAGGGTAGCAACTGAGCTGCCGACACTGATTCGGGTATTCCTCGGATCTTAAGGTTATTCCTCCTGGACCTATCTTCTAAATCGGCCAATTTGTCTTTTATCCAGAGGATTTCTTCACCCTGGGCATCATGTGCGTCTACCATGATGTTATATGAGGTAGAATAGTCCCCCATCACCTTTTCCACATGGTCAACCCTGTGGCCTAGTTCTTGCACCCCTAGCTTGCACTGCTTAACCGTATGAATTATGTCATTGTGGAGAGAGGATCTGAGCGACATCCCCATAGGTGGGGAACCCTGTGATGGGATCATTCGTTGCAGGTGCAGTAGGCCTGACTGCGGCCTGTGTTCCACTCACCTCCATATCCTGCATTCCGGAGGTGTCTTCAGGAGAGGCCGTTCTTTGTTTGGCCTTGGCCATGCTTCTTGTAGTAGGAGTAGAGGCTGCTGATGAGGCTCTACTGTCTGGGCAGTCTGGCGGCTGTCTCGGTTCCTGCGTTGTTAAGGCTGGGTATGAGGATGTGTCCCCTTGTGACAGAGGGTCCACCGCCATCTTGCTGCGACCTGGTGTGGGCAGCTGGGAAGAAGCTAGTAAGCTTCCCAGGCCGAACCGGTGGCTCCTTCCTCCTCCTGGTCATCCCAGAGCAGTGTCTGGATGCCGGTGTCTATGTGAGCTGACGGCTCTTGTAGCTGTGGCTTCTCCCTGCGGTCCGGCGGAGCTTCGGGACTAAGTGTCCATGACGGAGCTCAGATGCCACGCCCCAATCCGAGACCATTTTCTAATGATCTAACCACAATATGCTCTATCTACCTTATTGCATAATCAAGCATTAATTATGTACATAATTTTGAAAGGAAACTGGTACTAAAATAAATACAAAGTCTTCCTTCCACTGCTGACCTCCCCCTGAAAGGGTTTGGCTGTCTCTAGCTATAATACATTTAGTTACTGGCATGTAGCAAGCATGCACTAGTGAAGTCAAAGTGACATCGTTACTCCTGATCTACATGTTTTTTTTTCTGGCAGTGCCCTGGAAAATGTCAGCATGGGAACTAGGGATTTGAGACAGCCTATATAATCTCTTTCAGTACAGTATAAGTTTATGTACTCTATGTGTATGTGTATCTATACAATATGTATACTGTGCAAAAATTTTAGACAGGTGTGAGAAAATACTGACAATTAAGAATGCTTTCAGAAATAGTAGTGCTAATAGTTTATTTTTATTGATTAACAAAATGAAAAGTAAATGAACTGAAGAAAAATCCAAGTCAAATCAATATTTGCTGTGACCATTTTTTGCCTTCAAAACAGCATCAGTTTTTCTAGGTACACTTGCACAAAGTTTTTGAAGGAACTCAGCAGGTAGGTTGCTCCAAACATCTTGGAGAACTAACCACAGATCTTCTGTGGATGTAGGTTGCCTCAAATTCTTCTGTCTATTCATGTAATCCCAGAGAGACTCAATAATGTTGAGATCAGGGCTCTGTGGAGACCAAACCATCACATCCAGGACTCCTTGTTCTTCTTTACACTGAAGCTATTTCTTAATGACATTGGCTGTATGTTTGGGGTTGTTATCCTGCTGCAGAATAAAGTTGGGACTAATCACATCTGTCTTTATTTCTCAGCATTGAGGACACCATTAATCCTGACCAAATCCCCAACTCCATTTGCATAAATGCAGCCCCAAAAATGAAAGGAACCTCCATTATGCTTCTCTGTTGCCTGCAGATACTCATAAATGTACCACTCTCCAGCCCTTCCACGAACAAGCTGCCTCCTGATACAGCAACATATTTCACATTTTGACTCATCAGTCCAAAGCACCTGCTCCATTTTTCTGCACCCCAGTTGATATGCTTTCACGCATAGTTGAGTCACATAGCTGTGTTTCCACATCCTATACAATAAAAGATAGGTCTTAGTTTTCTGTTTTTCTGAGAATGTGTTCCTGTAGTCCAATTAGGGACACTCCTGAACTTTTTCAGAAAATAATTCACTTCAGTGCAACTCAGTAATCATAGATAAAGTGAAGAGGAATCAAAACCCCTGTCATGTTTTTATTACTGTCCATGCCATCATTAGGGAGATTCACCCTCTCTATTTATTCTGTTTACTTCTATCATCAAGAGTGAACATGAAAGAAAACTTTTTGTTGTCACCAGAACAGGAATAGAGGAGAAATCTTTCAATGGGGACACTAGTTCTGGTGACCATGGTGACAACTAGGTATTTCCTCACTTTGGAGGGATTTTCTTTTACTTCCTGTTTTGGCTAAGCGACCAGAAGTAATAGGAAATCTCTCAAATGGAACACAGATGGCAAAAAAAATCATACAGGGATTACAACCCTCTCTTTCTCAATCACGCTGTCTGCATTTGGGGTCACTCTCCCGCACCTGTCAAATTAACAGCTGTACAGACACACTGTGGCTGCATTCGTACAGCTGCTGTGCCCCTATAGTGAAACATAGGCTGTCTGCCCACAGCTCCAATACACCTACACACCAAGAGACCATTCACATCAGTGGGCATGTGTTAGAGTGCACATACCCTGCATGCTCTGGTATATGTTGTATACAAGTAGAGTTGATCGAACCTCTGGAAGTCCGGGTTTGGCAGGTTCGGCCGAACTTACAGACAAAGTCCGGGTTCGGGTCCGGACTTGACCCGAACTTTGACCCGGACCCCGAACCCCATTGAAATCAATGGGGACCCGAACTTTTAGGCATAAAAATGGCTGTAACAAAGTCCTGGCAAGTCCTAGAGGTCTGCAAAAGGAAGGAAAATGGGGGTAAGAGTTGGACAAGTGCCCTACAAAGAAATGGGGATAGGGAAATAACTTAAAATAATTTTTAAGCTAAAATCACATAAAAAAATCAAAAATGGAGGTCGATGTGGAGTTGGAGGTTGAGAAGGCGTTGAAAGTGGCGGTGGAGGAGGAGGAGGTAGCCAACACTGTTTTTTTTATTTTTGTGCAAGAAATGCACCGCTGGCCGCAAATGTAGTTTTTAGAATTTTTTTTTTTTAAACCAGCTATGTAGATACACTTTTTAATTTTGTGCAAGAAACAATAATCTGTCCCTTTAAGCAACAGCAGGAACCTCTCCCTATAGAACTTGGAGGTGATTTTAGATTCTTAAATCATCTCCAAGTTGTACATGGAAAGTTTTAAGCTGTTGCTTTAAGGGAAAGATTATTGTTCTAAAATCATCTCCAAGTTGTACAGGGAAAGGTTCCAGCTGTTGCTTTAAGGGAAAGATTATTGTTCTAAAATCATCTCCAAGTTCTATAGGCAAAGTGTCTTCTAGCCGCATAGAGCCATATTATTGTTCTAAAATCATCTCCAAGTTCTATAGACAAAGTATATTCTAGCTGCATAGAGCCATATTATTGTTCTAAAATAATCTCCAAGTTCTATAGGCAAAATGTATTCTAGCAGCATAGAGCCATATTATTGTTAGAAAATCATCTCCAAGTTCTATAGGCAAAGTGTATTCTAGCCGCATAGAGCCATATTATTGTTCTAAAATCATCTCCAAGTTCTATAGGCAAAGTGCATTCTAGCCACATAGAGCCATATTATTGTTCTAAAATCATCTCCAAGTTCTATAGGCAAAGTGTATGCTATCCGCATAGAGCCATATTATTATTAGAAAATAATCTCCAAGTTGTATTGGCTTCTATGCGGCTAAAATACACTTTGCCCATAGAACTTGGAGATGATTTTCTAACAATAATATGGCTCTATGCGGCTAGAATACACTTTGCCTATAGGACTTGGAGATGATTTTCTAACAATAATATGGCTCTATGCGGCAAAAATACACTTTGCCTTTAGAACTTGTAGATGATTTTACAACAATAATATGGCTTCTATGCAGCTAGAATACACTTTGCCTATAGAACTTGGAGATGATTTTAGAACAATAATCTTTCCCTTAAAGCAACAGCTGGAACCTTTCCCTGTACAACTTGGAGATGATTTTAGAACAATAATCTTTCCCTTAAAGCAACAGACTCTACCTAGTCCAGTCAGATCGTTCTGTGCAGCAGGATGAGGTCTGCAATCTGTCCCTCAAAACAGCAATACTAGTATCTCTCCCTAGTCCACAATCAGATCGTTCAGTAATGCAGGGTGAGATGTTCTATAATATCTGCAATCTGTGCCTCACAGAGCCAGCAGCATCCTCTCCCTAAACTATCCTGAGAGCATATGACATGCAGCACGGTGACTCCAGTCCCATATAGAGGCTGGGTCATATATGGAAACAGGCCAATCACAGCCATGCCATTAGCAGGCATGGCTGTGATGGCTTCTAAGGGCAAACCAGTGAAACACTTGTTGATTAGCTGCCCTTGGCATCTATTCAACACATGTAATAAAATGCCAGAATCCCGGACTCAAACCTCGAACAAGCACTGCAGTCCATTCTTACAACAGTGCTTGATTTTGTTTTTTCGTTTTCTTTTAAATTACATTCGCTCAAATGTATGTCAGTGCATTGTAACATGTTGCCACACATTGTATTTGCACTGAGTTGCAATAAAATGTATGCCTACATAATTGTATTACTACGTATATCAACTCAGTGCACACATGGCACTGTGATTGGGTGTTAGTAAAATGCATAGCCAACATTCAGGTTGCTTATTTATAGTTTTACATATCATTGATTTTCACTTTTTTGTAAGAAAACACAATTTAAAATTTACAAATATTTGTTATTTATTATTCTAGCAGTCCTATGATTTCAGAAACTGTATGGTTTGGGGGTCCTAAAAACTCTGAAAGCTGTAAGTCAAAAATTATAATCTTCAGATTTTTAGAGTAAGTTGCTTATACACAGTTTTGCATACCAAAAAGGTGCAATTTCAAATTTACAAATATATTATTTTAATACAGTTGTAGCTTGTATATTTGGCAGAAATTTTAGCAGGCATTTTTGTAAGTAATGTTGTGTTTGTGTCCACTAATAATGATTTTATTGTATTTTTAGTGAAAGTCTTCCAGCAAGTGTTTAACTACTGTGTGCAATGCCACAATGGCCTGAGTACTATGGATTAAATATTTCCTGAATTAATGATAAACACAGCTGAATTACAGTTTCATTTTATTGTAAATAGTTGGCTTCTCTGTCACCTCGCATTCTCTACTAAATCACAACCAACAAAGCAGAAAACTGAATTATTCTCAGCTGTTAGATTGCTTAATTTAATATTTACAGTGAGCTCCTTCTTGTCCTTCTCAGGAATGAAACAAGCATTTGTGCTATGTCACAAAACATTAACTACTGTCAGGGTAATTCTATTCTGGGTGATAATTTCTAAGTGTGCAGTACCATACATTCATAGTCTGCAGTACTGTACTTTTAAAGAGGAGAACTCACTGAAAAAAAAAATTGAAAAATCCAAATAATGAATTAAAATATTTAAATGTGCGCAGTGTATGAAGAGTACTGAAAAGGCAAGTCGCTAAAAATTATCTTCTCTAAATTATTGACATTAAATAGAGGGACAAGGCAGTGTGCCCTTTGTCATCCCTGCTGCTTGCTCTGGTTATGGAGCCTTTAGCACAAGCCATAAGACAATCATCAAAAATAAAGGGATTTTGTAGAACTGGGAGGGAGGACAAAGTGGCATTATATGCAGATGATGAGCTGATTTTTCTTGGGGACACTGTTAGTTCACTGGAGGTGTTGATGAATTTTGATATTGGGTTCGGGCAGTTCTCCGGTTCCAAATTAAATGGGATAAGTCTGTGCTAATTCCACTGGATGATATCGAAACTCCATTGATAGGCCAAGCCGCTCAAAATCAAAATTAAGGACACTGTAAGGTATCTAGGGGTAGTTGTATCACGGAACATCAGGGAATATATAAATTTAAATCTAAGACCCTTGTTGGCCAATTTTAAAGATAAAAGCAGAAGCTGGTGCAAATTGCCATTGACGGTAATAGGCAGAGCCAACCTTATAAAAATTATCTGGCCACCACAATTACTTTATGTCTTCCGCAACTCACCAGTCTGGATCGCACAATTCTGGTTGCGGAAAATAGAATCTATCTTTAGAAAATTATTATGGAGAGGAAAATCATTGCAGATTAAACTATCCACATTGATGCTGGCTAAAGAGAGTATGGGTCTGGCCATCCCCCAAGTGAGAAATTATTTTTTAGCATCACAGATACAGCATTTTAGCGGTTGGATGGAAGTGATAGAGATGGATAGCATACAGGGTCTTCTATGCTCCCTATGCGGAGATGGGTACCCTCTGATAATATAATGAGACATAAAAAGTGCCAGACTGGGGAGTTGTTTGAGAAGACATGGCAGGAAACTAGGAGTTTCTAGATATTAAGGCCATACATTGTTCTCTTCTATCTGGAACAATAAAAATATGTGGAATTGTCGGGGGCGCATGCGTGAAGCTATGTCGGCTGGACGTGTTCCCGAGTAGCTCCATTACTGTGGACGAATAGAGCGGCTATTCCAGGGCTAGCAGCACAATAAATCCCCTCACTTCCAAGCACAACCCCTGGATAGAACAGCGGTGCATGCCTGGAAGAAGAAAATCTTATAAGCGCCGTTCACAGGGCACGCTGACAACTTATTTGCTTCGTTCCAAAGAGAAGCTAAAGATGGCTCATAATGGCTCCGGCTCCTCTCCTCCCTCGCGCAGCTCAAAAGACTCCCCACCTCCAGAGGACACATTAAAGGAACGTGAGTACTCTCCTTCTCCTCCTATAACTGCTTTCACAAAAGTTGACCTTGAGGATAGCTTAACGGCCATGTATGAAAGAATTGCAAATAAAATTCATACAGAAATCAGTAACTCCACTAAGGCATTATCACAGGAAATAATGGCGCTTGGTAATCGCACTGATTTACTAGAAACAAAACATGATGAATTGACTCTAGCACATAATGATTTAAGCAAAGATTATGACACTTTAGCAGAAAATTTTGCGCAAATTCAAGCCCAAGTCGAAGACTTGGAAAACCGGAACCGAAGATGCAATCTCCTTGCAAAGTCCCTGAGTCAGTAACAGATTTAACTCCATTCATGCTTAAATTATTTCACTCACTGGTTTCCGATAAACCAGACTCAGCATTCCTTTGCGATAGGATCCATAGAGCGCTACGCCCTAAACCCCCACTGGATAAACCTCCAAGGGACGTAATTATGTGCTTCAAGGATTTTCTCATTAAAGAAGAGATACTAAGGGCTTCTAGAAACAATTCAAATATAATACAAGACGGAGTCAAATTACAAATATTCCCCGATATTTCGCAAGCCACTTTGGAGAGGAGACGAAACATGAGAGAGATCACATCTATTCTTCAGAGCGCCAGAATCAAATACAGATGGGGATTTCAATTTAAGCTCACAGTACCCCACAATGGAACCGTATACACGGTATACAATATTGTGGAGGGAAAATACCTTCTTATCAAATTAGGTCTATTAGAGCCTGAACCTCCTCTTCGTCTACAGACGACCCCTAGGCCATCACCTATTTGGTCTACACCCTCCTCTAGGAATGAGAACAGAAGAAACCGTCAGCAACCTCGGAACCTCATAGACTGATAGTCTGATAGACATCTTCTTCAGGATTTTCACAGTTGATCTTCCTTTTAACTTATGCCTTCCTCAAGAACTTCCACATTGAAATACTTTTATCATACATACCAAAGTATACCCTAAGACTTAGACTATAGTTTCTTTATATAATTTGAAAATTAAACGCTGGTGACACCTTGTGGCGTACAGATAATTCTACAGCAAACTTTCATCAAATATGTGGAAGTCCAAATTGGATTCGTTCGAAAGTCCAAAGGATCGCATTCATTCTCCATACTATGCATACCACAGAACATAGGCCCATCTAGAGGATGATACCATTTTTATTTCCTAAGCGGATTCCCGGCTATTTTTATAACCAGGGACTGTTTATACTTTTTTTTGGCATAATACACTTACATAGACCTATCTCCTCATCAGGTGATTTCACAGTTATTGTTTATTCCACAGGGTCTTTATCTTTTTTACCTATTTTTGGACAGACCCCTCATCTGGTTGTATATATGGATGATGCTGAAATAAGAATATCCTGAGGAGGGTGTTACACTGTTAATAACTGTTTAATAGTTACGCTATGGTGTTCGTGTTAATTTTCTTTTTCGGGGCAATGCATCTTACCTACTTCTCTTGCCGCCCAGTCTGTCAACTGCGCTAGTTTGTCCCACTCTTGTCGCTGTATTACTCGATAGGTTGCATTCGTGTTCCATTGACACTGTCTGTATACTAACGGGATTTCTCCCCCTTCTGTTCTTTCGGTAAGGGGGACAGAACCCTTCCTGGCGATTAGCGACAGGATCAGGACGATTTAATCCATTCTTTGAAATTGTCGTATGCCAAAAGAAATGAGGTCTCTTGGCATCCAATGCCAATTTTTGGCTATCATCAATACTTTAATACCTCATCTGTATATGCCCCTAACAAAGCTCACTCTACCTTTTTTAATGCATTTTTTAACACTCTGGACAAGTATTCTTCTCCGCTCCTAATAGTGGGAGGAGATTTTAACCTAGTAGCCCATCAATCTTTAGATAGAAGTACACCATCCCCAACATCCTGAGCGTTCTCCAAATCAATTCTCAGATCCTTAAACACCCACCAATTAATAGATACTTGGAGATCTCACAATATTGGCACTAAGGGGTTTACTCACTACTCTCACCCCCACAATAGCTTTGCACGTTTGGATTATATCTTCACTACACCAGTACTTCTGGCAAACTCAGTTAATGCTGATATTATTCCCTGCCCCTGGTCAGACCACCATATAGTTGCCTTTGAAACTACATACATAGGTTTTCGCCCCTCCTCATTCACATGGAGGCTAAATGAATGCTTATTAACGGATCATATAGTCAAACATCAAATGTCTAATAGCATAGAAGAGTATTTTAAATTAAATGATACAAACAATATATCTCCCACCACACTTTGGACGGCCACCCACCACACTTTGGACGGCTCACAAAGCTGTCCTGAGAGGTAAACTTATTGAAATTGCCTCTATCAGAAACAAATCCAGAACAGCTGACATCAAATCACTATTCAGAGACCTAAACAATCTATATAACAAAATTAGCTCTTCTCCCTCTCCCACTCTGATTCAACTTATTAACACCAAACGACATGCACTCGACATGCTCCTCTCCAAAGACTCTGAAAAAAACATTAGATTTACTAAAGCTAAATTCCTTATCCATGCTAATAATTCCTCTTCAATGTTTGCGAGGAAACTAAATCAGACAATTAAACCCCCACATATTTATAAACTCCGCGATATCGCTGGTAATATAGTCTCGCACCCAAATGAGGTCCAATCCATCTTTCTTTTTTAGTTTTATAAAGACCTTCTATCCAATCCTCATCCAGCCCCTACTCCATGCTCAGTAGCCTGGCTTAACAATATTGATTTACCCTCCCTCACACCCCAGCAAATAGAGATCCTTAATAATCCTTGCTCAGATTCTGAAATCCTCAAAGTAATATACTCACTTAAATCATACACCGCCCCTGGTCCAGATGGTTTTTCCCCCTCATACTGCAAAAAAATTGCCTCTATTCTTACCCCTCATTTAACTAAACTTTTTAACTTTATACTCCTAGGCAACCACTTTCCTCCAGAAATGACTATAGCTAACATGTCTCTTTTACCCAAACCCCAAAAAGACCACTCCCTCCCTCAGAACTATAGACCCAATTCCATATTAAACAACGATCTAAAAATATTTGGTAAAATTCTAGCTGATAGATTGGCCTCTGTAATCCCTTCGCTAGCTCATATAGACCAATCAGGATTCATCACCAATAGACAAATTACTGACAATATCAGATTAGTAAATAACATCATCCAAGATGCCAACACATTGTCACGCTAAATATGCATGCTTTGTTTAGACATTAACAAAGCATTTGATAGCGTGAGCTGGACATATCTAGATCTTATTCTCAATAAATTTGGTTTCTCAGAAACCTTTATTCATGGTTTCAAAGCTCTATATCACCAACCTCAGACACAAATTCGAATTCCAGGTAGTAATTCTGAATTTTTCTCCCTTAATAGAGTAACCAGACAGGGTTGCCCCCTTTCTCCCCTTTTATTTGCACTGTCCTTAGAACCCCTAGCTCATGCAATTAGAAACAACCCTAACATTACAGGATACACTAAAGGCCCCTCAGAATTCAAACTCAGCTTGTACGCGGATGATGCAATGGTGTTTATCTCAAACCCACTCACATCTATCCCTAACCTTATCTCAGAACTTAATATCTACAAAGATCTCTCAGGACTCGGTATCAATCAATCCAAATGTTCTATCCTTCCGATCAATATCCCTCCTAACGTGGCCACCTATATCCAATCTGAATTCTCATTCACTTGGTATACTGGCTCCTTGAGATACCTCGGAGTACAAATTTCTTCCAACTTCAACTCCATATTCCTAAACAATTTCCCCAAACTTTTTACCCAGATTAGAAATATATTAAAAACATGGTCAACATATCACATATCTTTTTTAGGCAGACTCTGTGCGGTTAAAATGAACATTCTCCCGAAACTCCTGTTCCTCTTTCGAGCCTTACAATTAAACATCCCTCGCTATAAAATAGAATCCCTACAAAAAGACATCAATAAATTTATCTGGCTGGGCAAAAAATGTAGATGCAGCAAAGATTTACTTCACAGATCGCAAAAATTAGGTGGCTTTGGTCTCCCTAATATATGGCTGTACTATATGGCAGCCAGACTCTCGCACCTATCCCAATGGTTCACCAAAGATAAGAATATCCCTTGGTTATTATTTGAAGCCCCTTCAATATCTCCATACTATCTCCAAGGCATTCTGTGGTCAAATCAAAACCTATATAGACCCATCCACTCTCGCAACCATATAGTCTCCCAATTACTTCTATTTTGGTCACATCACAAATCTCCATATAAACTAATTTCTTCCACCACTCTATCCCCTCTTATTTGCCTTCTCTATTTATCTATACCCAATATACCATGATCTGAAATGGACTTGATTCACTCTCTATTCAGTTCGATTCAATAGACGATAGCATGTAACTGGCTATCGCCCGATGTACCCTGGCCTCAGGTAATTTCACGTATGGAGTCAACCAAATTAACAGAATTTATACTACACACAGTTAACGGCTCTCTCCGGATTTACCAAATTAAATGGGAAAATGGCACCCTTCTCATCACCTTTAATAAATTACTGAAGTGTATTTTTTTCTTTCTATTTCTCTCTAACCGCAGTGTTCATATATATGACCCACAAGATCACTTTTTTTCTTCTACATTTCGGAGATCTGCACAAATAAGTATTAAAGTACAACATTTTGTATTTTCTGTTAATGATGTTTTAGTTTATACTGCATCTGTCATTAAGATGTTTTATTGTTTGATCTTTCAATAAAAGCGTTTGTAAACAAAAAAAAATAAATATGTGAAATTGTCAAAACTAGAAGAGCTTGATTTATGGAAGGCAAAAGGTATAAAATATACATATCAACTGTTCCAGGAAGGAGAGATAAAAACTTTTGCTCAACTTGGGAAAGAATTTGGACTGCCAGACCAAAGATTTTTTCAATATCTTCAGTTGAGGCATGCTATAAGGATACCAGCAGGCCTTCGGGAATTTAAATTAAATAAACCTAATATATTAACAATACTGAATAAGCGGGATAAAAATCAGGGTTTAATATCACAGATATATCACCAGCAAAGAGATTATGGGATGAGGAACTGGGCGGAGTTAAGGACGAGCAATGGGCAAGAGCATTGGCAACTCTTTTCAAGATTTCCGTGTCTCCGGCCCAGCACCCTACTCAATTGTTTATGGTTCTCAGAGCGTACTACACTCCAGAGAAACTGTCTAAATAAAAACGTAGGGATACAGATCAATGGCCTAGATGTAAAAAAGAGAGGGCGGGGCTAATACATATGCTGTGGAGATGTCCCAAGTTTTATCGGCACTGGCATAGAGTAATATCCACAATTAATGATTGTCTTGGGACATTTGTAGGAATGGATCCAGGGATTTGTCTCCTGAACATTCTGGACAATTCCGGGGTGTCAGGAGACAATGTATTCCAGTTATAAGGAGCCTGTTCGAGGCTCGCAAGCTCATAGCTCAAAAATGGATTTCACACTATCCACCGACAGTAGAAGAATGGAAAATATAAATGAGTTAGACTATATTTACAGAGAGGTATACCTTTACACACAGGGGTCAACAAGGAAAATTTGAAAAAAAAATTGAAAAAATGGATGGAGGTGAGGACAGAATAAAACAGGATGGAGGGATGGAGGAGGGTTGGGGCTCCCCTTTTTTTTTTCTTTCTTTCCATACGTGGTTGGGGGTATGTATGAAATGTATTATGTGTTGTATATTGTAAGACAAAGATAATAATAAATAAAAAAAAAAAAAAAGAATAAAAAGATCATCTGATTTAAAAAAAATAAATAAATCTTCTGGATTCTGTCACTTACTGGTTTTTCAGCAACTCTGGGATTTAAGAGAGAAACTCTTCCACTGAGCTCTCAGCTTCAGAGTGTTTTCACATAACATATTAATAATGGTTTTATATTAAGTAGCTTATTGTAAAGCAGTAAATGTGACATTCACTGCAGGCAAATCACTATAATTCACTATCACTAGGCAAATCACTATAAGTCAAAGCAGGTGAGCCAGGAAGATATACCTGCAGTGAATTTTCGGTGAATGTCACTTTTTATCCGAAGCATGTATGACATCTGCTGGTCTCATTTCAGCATCCTGGTTGTGGCTGTGATTCATTATTCCTGTCTGCCTGACCACCTGCAAGGTGATTGATGTAGCCAGTCTCTGCGTGGAGACCAAACCTGATTTAAAGTGGTTATAAAGGCTAAATATTTTTTTACCTTCATAGATTCTATCCATGAAGGTAAAAAAAACCTTCTGTGTGCTGCTCCCCCCACAACCACTCTCTTATACTCACCTGAGCCCCCTCTTGATCCAGAGCAGGGGGGAAAAAGCGAGGATCAAGAGCGAACACCCACTAGTGCCCCATAGCAAGCATCTTGCTATTAGGGGCACTGGTCAAGGTGGAAGGGCCAGGAGCACAGGCGAGGGAGCTGAGAAAAAGAGGATCGGGCTGCTTTGTACAAAACCATTACACAGAGCAGGGAAGTATGACATGTTTGTTATTTTAAAAACTTTTAGAATCACTATAAGCCAGCCAAGCCTGCAGTCTCATGCTTGTGATATTGTGTAAAATGTGCTTCAAGCTTCTTGTTTGTCTGTCCCATTCCTGCACCTGTTGATGACCTCGGATCGGATATCGACTATGCTCAGAACTCAGCCTGCCCTGAACTGTCACTGACCAATCAGTGTTGCCAACCTCCAGAAGTGAAATTTACTGGCAGGATGCCAACATTTACAAACAGTACCAGTTTTTTACTGACAAAAATCATGACATTTGCTGACAGAGCCGCATTTTTTAATGAGACTGCAAAAAAAGTATCTAAAATGACAGTTTTCAGTTCTAAACAGTGCGAATCTCAACATTTGAACTATACACATATAGCTAATACTATCAGCAATGTGTTTAAGTTAAACAAAAGTCAAAAAACATATTTCTCCATTTACTTGAAGGTCAGGTTACTATAACCCAGCCAGCACAAAGTTCCCCCTTACATCAGAGTCTGCAGGATCCCCCCTTCCAGTGAAAGGGAACTCTTTTGTAAAGGGGAATGCTGCAGATCATGATCTAAGGGGGAAATATGATGTAAGGGTGGCTCGGGTGACCAGAGACCACCTTTTATCAGAGTCCACTGTGTTCCCCTTTATATCAGAGTTCCCACTTACATAAGGGTCTGCAACATTGCCCTAGCACTGTAAGGGTGAATCCTGCAGACTCTGATGTAAAGGGGAATGCCGGGAAGCTGTCAATAACCTCCTTTCAGGTGCACCCTGCAGGGATCATTCAGACGGCTCCAGGTTGGCGGCTCTGGTTTTATCCTATAGTTGCCTCTCCACAGTTCACAAACGTCTGACTTCTCCCATGACCCCCATCCCGGCGGTGCTCCCAATCTCTCCAGCCTCCCCCTCAGAGACTGCAGACATAATAAAAGACAAGAGATGGTCAGAGACTGCACACAGGATATAGGAGATGGTCAGAGGTTGTGGACAGGATATTGGAGATGGTCAGAGACTGCAGACATAGTACAAGAGATGCACAAAAACTAAGAGAAAAAGAAGATGGATATAGTATTCTGACCTCTCTGCAAGAGGGAAACTTCCTAGCCTCTCAGCATTCACCGTAACGAATAACTAGCATATAAGCAAAAACTGTTCCAGTACTGGGCACTGGACTACAAAGTGGTTACTATGGGGCAGCCCACAAAAACACGATTTGGCAACATTGTGACCAATCTGTCTGTCTGCCAACCAGTACCTGTTCGCTGTGCTCAGTTTAAGTACCTGTTCTCTGTGCTCAGTTCGCACCTACCCTCGCCATGGTAGCCAGAGACCATATCATTGTGTATAAGACCTGGGGACAACTGATCACCAGTAGGCCTGCTTGCCTTATGGGAAAGGGGGCTGCTATAGGTGAAGATCACAGAATCCAGAGCCCAAGATTGACTCGCCTGACCGTCTTTCTGCCAACCCCCATCTGTTTACCAACTTTAAAAATAGTTGTATACAATACTTTAAGCTTAAAGTGGTTGTAAAGGCAGAAGGTTTTTTGTTATCTTAATGCATTATATTCATTGGGATAAAAAGCCTCCTGTGTGCAGGAGCCCCCCTCAGCCCCCCTAATACTTACCTGAGGTCCGTCTGAATCCAGCAATGTTGCATAAGAGTCTTGGCTGTCAGGGACTCCCCTCCTCATTGGCCATTGGCTCCCGCTGCTTTCAATTAAAGTCAGTGAGCTAATGAGAAGAGAAAAGGGGTGGCTCGGGTGCCTCTATAGCAAGTTGCTTGCTGTAGGGGCACTCAACAGGAGGGAGGGGCCAGGAGCGCTGAAGAGGGACCAAAGATCAGGAAGGATCTGGGCTGCTCTGTGCAAAACCATTGCACAGAACAGGTAAGTATAACATGTTTGTTATTTTTAATCAAAAAACCAAAACTTCAGTATCGCTTTAAGCCACACCCTTCAGGTTCTGAAGCACAGAGGAACGACCTGATTATTTTGTGGTTGCAGGGGAATCCCCAGTCTTGGGCCTTTGTTCTCCCCACAGAAGATCCAGTCCAAGGGTCAGTTGAGGCATTTTTCAAGGCCCTAGGTCTTATCCTGATCATGCCCACTTAGCAGAAACTAACCTTAAGTCATTATGTCAGGGTACTGTTCTGATTTCCGCCACTGGGCACCTGACTCAGGGTGGAATGACCCAGTTCTAAGAAGCCAGTTGAGGTTAGGCTTATCATACTCCATCAAGGACTCCTTAGTACACTACCCTGAATCAAAGTTGTTAAATGAAGCCATGCAAGTAGCTATCCATATAGATAGGCCATATAGTCAACCGTTCCTGGGTCTTCTCAAGCTCTCCAGGAGGAATGCATGCAAATTAGTCCTCTAGGGAAAAGGCTAGAAGACGATCCCAAGGACTTCTTGTACTGAGGCAACCGCAGCCACTTTGTCGCCAGCTGCTCTAATAAGCCGGGAAATGCCATACGTGTAGTGCGGGTGGGATCTGCTTCTTTACACTACATGGTGCCAGGTTCCCCCCAAGACAAACTATTTATTTCTGTGCAACTTAGTTCTGCTTTGTCTTCTCATCACCTCTCAGCTTTTATCAATTCTGGTGCCTCTAGCAATTTCATTCATAAGGACCTAGCACACGTCTACAGATTTCATTGACTAATGTGGATAGACACTTTTCAGTCTTAGCTGTTAATAACTCTTCCTTGTCCATGGGCCTGGTCACCTCGTGCACTATACCCATTACTCTGAGCATTGAGGAATTTCATAGGGAGACAAACAGCTTCTACATAGTAACATCTCCTGCCTATCCCCTTATCTTAGGTTATCCTTGGCTTAAACTTAATAACCTGCACATAAATTGGGCTATGGGGGAGATTCAATCCTGGTCCCAGACCTGTGTTCAGACTCTACCCCTCTAACCTCCTAGAGGCTGAACTTACTGGATGTCTTGTCATGCAGCTTTGAGCCCTGTTTGGAAACTTCCTCTACGTTTCACAATATCTCACTTCCAGCAAAAGTGATGGGGGTCCTTTCCCGTAACCTTACAGACTTTATTTTAAAGGCTCAGTCTAATGCTCCAACCAATCTACCCCATGGGAAAATGTTTGTTCCCCTACACATTAGGCTTAAAGTGCTTTCAGAGCACATGATACTAAGACGGCCAGGCATCCAGGGATTGCTAAAAAATGTTCTTTAGTTTCTCGCAGGCTTTGGTTGCTCTCTTTACGCAAGTACTCCTGTTTCTACGTAAAAGCTTTCAAAACCTGTGTTTGCTCTAAGTCCTCAAAAGTCAAGCCCTCTGGGTTACCCCTACCTTTTCCTGTCCCTACACAACTTTGGTCTCACATCCAGACTAACTTGTCCGCAAGTTTTGCTGCCTCTACTTCTGTCAATACAGTTCAGTCTGTCTCTACACCTACTGTTGTGGTCAGTCTGTCTACACCTGCCTGCCAATGTGGTCCAGTCTGCCTCTACACCAGTTATTCTGGAGCAGCCCATGTCATTTAAGCCTCCTGCTTTTTCATATTTGGTACTTTCAATAACCTGGCCTCATTCTACTACAACTAAATCTGCTCAAACCTGTCCTTTAGATACACTGTCTTATTTAGCCAGGGGGTCCCTCATCTTTTTCTTTAAGCCTCTCTGCATCAAGTCTGTGTTTCAGCTAGCCAACTTGACTTTGGTGACATGTCACCGGCTATCCAGCCTGACATTACTGGTTCTCTGTCAACTGTCCAGTTTGGCTCCATAGACTCTCTTCCTGTTAACCAGTCTGGCCTTGCTGATCCCCTGACCATTGCCCAGCTTGATTGTTCTATACCCGATTACCAGTGTGATGGTCTGATGCCCAAGTCTGCCTTTGACGGTCTGGTGGTCAAACTTGTCTGTCATGATCCAGTGCCCAATGTCCAGCCTGCGTCTAAGGTTACAGGGGTCCGTCTTCAGAGGAGGGTAATGTCAGGAGCCTGAATACCCTCCTATTCCATGACAGCTGCTGGTTTCATTCCAGCAGCCTGGTTTTGGCTGTGATGCATTCTTCCCACGCCTGTCCACCTGAAAGGTAATTGATGTAGCCAGCCTCTGGGTGGAGACCAAACCTGACTTAAGCCAGCTAAGCCTGCAGTCTCATGCTTGTTTGCCCGCCCTGTTCCTGCATCTGCTAGTTTGGATTTCCTTTGGATATTGACTATGCTCAGAACTCAGCCTACCCTGAACCTGGACTGTCACTGACCACTCTGCCTGTCTGCCAACCACAAGTACAGTACCTATGATACAAACAAAGGGCAACTGCCCCAACTTATAACTGGCCTTAACAGCAAGGAGCACATGGAAAGGCGATGCATGTCAAACAACAACAAAGAAAAATTCCTAGCTCAACTTACCTAAAGCCAGTTATAGGTTGGGGCAGTTGCTACTTGTTTTGTTACTTGGTGAGTGGGACTCTGCATATCTTTGCTACCATTGTGCTATTTGCTGAGTGTTCAGTGTGCCCCTGTGCCTTTAGGGAGGAGTAGGATCCCTCCCGGCATGTGAGCCCTCAATCTATCCATTATTATATATGCGCTCCTACTATGGAGGCTCTCAAAATTTATAAAGTTAGGACTGCAAATAATACTGAGTTGCCTTGCCATGGCCTCTGCTGCTTACGCATGTATTTTCAAATGTGCGCAAGCTAAACCCCTGTTTTTAATATGATCAGGGCAATTCAGTTTGTTGCAGACTGACTGGTAAGTTGAGCTGGGAATTTTTCTTTATTGTTGTTTGAACTGCAAGTGCCTGTTTGCTGTGCTCAATTCCAGTACCTGTTCACTGTGCTTGTTTGTTGTCCTGAGGAAGACAAGCTTGTGCCTCATCAAAATAAAATGATGAGGCTTGTGCCTCATCAAAATATCAAAATAAAACCTTCACTGTGTGTTCACCTCTCAAGACCATGAGTGCTGCTCTCTCTTATGGATTATATGTATTACAGTCTTTGCTGCACACCCAGGCTATTTTTTTATCTCTGATATGTGTACAGTGGCCACCGCTGGATTATATACAGTATATATGTATATATACTCTTTGTCTTGCTAGGAGTTCTAGATTGGAGTGTACAAAATACCCGTAATGCTGAACAATTGTTGGAGCTGACCTTTGTATGCAGCATACTGCCGCATTGCTGTGCGATAACTAGTGTGCACCAAAAGCACCACACATTCCCCCATTGCCATTGCTTCAATAAAATATAGGCATTCCATACACCTTCCAAAAACAAAATACTAAAATGAGAGGCAGGTCTAAATAAGAAGTAGTAGTTGGCAGGCAAGCAAGTCCAACAGGATACAGAGGGATAGGGTTACATAAATTGGGGGTATAGCCTTTTGTTCTCAAAATTGCTGACCAATATAATAACACCACTCCTATAAGATAGTTAGCTAGCTGACAAAACCTTCTAAACCTTCATCATCTTGAATCCAGGAAAGTCTGTTGTCTGCTAGGATTACTAATGAGTCCTCTTCCTACTCCTCTCTGAGGCTGTATGTAAACTTTTTGCTCTTCTATAACCCAACACTTTTAACACATTCCCTCAAGTCAAAGTATTTGTATATCTTCAATGTAATCCTTAAATCTGCATGAGAGGGCCCTCTCCCTCCTGTATGTTATTTTTTTTGCTATTGGTGCATATCCCCTATGGTAGTGTTGGGGCTCATATGCCTCATAGGGATATAACAAATATCCCAGGACCTCAGCAAAACAATGTTAACACACTTTCTCATAGGCATGTGCTGATTCCTTCAAGACCCCTTGCAGGTGGGTTAAACATTTCAGCACCAATCAGGTCTTTGGGGGCTCGTTCCCTGTTAGAGCCTCTGGCTCTAATCACATGTTTCAGCACCCTGCATGTAGATTAGTGGGCTGGACGCATGGATGGGGGAGCAGCGCCCATGCGCCCCTAATGGAACAGGCCACCACTGCCTTTAAATATCAGCTTTTACTTCAATTTGTATAGCTGGATTGCCCACATCTGAGCACAAATTCTAAAATAGAGGGCCCAAGATCACTGTGGTAAAAGTAAACAGTCTTTATTACTCTTTCAAAATTAGCAAAATAAAAATAGCCTTTCTTCAGCAAGGGAAAAGCAAACAGTCCATAATTCTGGTATAACAAAACAACAACATGGCTCACCCCAAAAACCAGACCCTTGTTAAAGATAAGGGTCTGCTCTGGATTTTTAGGGAAACCTCTATGTTGTTCTCAAATATGGGGGTCCCCTTTGTTTACAAACAAAATTAAATGTCAGTTAGCTTCAATTTTAATGGTTGAGGACACTGCATATTCTACACTTGCTCAAAAAATGTCAGCAAAGTACACAGAATGTGTGTAACACATTCAGTCTCTCTGCTCTGCTGCCAAGCCCCCACTGAAAATGGAGAGAATTGATTTTCAAGGTTTGCTTCCATTGACTTCAATGGCCTCACATTAAAGTTTTATGACCATGCTCACAAATCAAATCCAAAGAGCTTCATCACAAGTTTCTGTGCACACTTGTTAATACTTTATTTCTGGATAAATTAAGATATTTTAACATTTAAAGTGATATTAAAGGCATTTTTTTGTTTTTTAATAACAAACATGGCATAGTTATCTGTTCTGTGCAGTGGTTTTTCATAGAGCAGCCCCAATCCTCCTCTTCTCAGGTTCCCTGCTAGTGCTCCTGGCCACTCCCTCACTCCTTCACTGCTACTCCATCTGTCCATGCAGACACAGAGCGTGGCTTTGTTCCATCCCCACTCTCACCTCATTGACTCACTGGCTGTGTTCGTCAGTAGCAGAAGCCAATGGCTTCTGCTGCTGTCTCAGCCAATGAGGTGGCAGAGACACCAGAGAGCCGTTGCTCTCGTAAAAATCGCTGAATTAAGATGGGGCTTACGTAAGTATTCGGGGGGCTGGGGAGGGCTGCTGCACATAGAAGGTTTTTTACCCTCACACATAGAATGCATGAAGGTAAAAAACCTTTAGCCTTTATAACCACTTTAAGTGTAGCCCTATATTTATTCCATACTTGTTTTAGTAACAATAAGATTGAGAGTGTAATTCCCCTGACAAATATAGACATTGAAAATGTGTTCAGTCACGAAATACCCCATGCATGCTGGGTGTTGACAAAGCATACACAGGATTGATTATAAAACCCTTTCTCCATTGTCTGACAAGACTGGGGCCTAGAAATTGATCACTAGGCAGAAGTACTGTATAATAAGGGATGGGGTTCAGGTTTGGCCCAATGAAGGCTTAGTTCAGAATGTTGCATGTTCAGCATTCCTGCACCAGCTGAACCATTTGGCCAGTGGTCGGCTTCTGCAGAAGTAAATCATTCAACAAATACAGCATGCTGTGCAGGCTGCAAAGCATCCTTAAATGCTAAAATGAAAGCATCCACCAGCATCATAGCAACCACTATTTTGCTGCCTGTAGGCTTGTAAACACGCATCCCAGGTCATTGACCAAATAAGATCATGACCATATTTGGTCAATGATGTCATAAAGCTCCAGCTCCCCATGTTTACAGTCAGCTGGGCGCTTTCAATTGCTATGTTGAGTTTGTCAGGGTCAGATGATCAAGCACAGACCTTATCTTTCATTCAATGGGTTGTCAGCATCATCATTCATCATGATTGACAGGTGCCTGCATCATTGGATGATATTATTGGCAATAGATTTACTTTTTTTTTTTTAATAAAGGACTTTTTGAAACATGTGGTTTGTTTAACTGCATTCAAACTTTTTTTTTTTTTATTAATGAGTAACCAAAGGGTATTATATACCCCTTACTCATTTACTGTACATAGGTAGGCAGATATCTGGGGGATCTTAAATTTAAAGGAGGAATTCATATTCTACTGCTCAGGAATGTGGGAAGATTCCCTTGTCCTCACAAGATTTTTTTCCATGTCATCCACATTAAAATCCGTACCAGTTGGGGCGGATTATTGAAATTTGGAATTTCCATTTAAAATAATTGAGCTCCCAGATATCACTCCCACATGCAAATTATTAAGGGATTTATGGTGCCCCTGGTTACTCTTTTGTGAAAAAAATACAATGTGGATAAAAACATAGGCACTGTAACAATTGCTTTGTTAAGAAAAAGAAAGAAGTCCCATAGCGTAAACTCATCATCAATAAATAAACAAATCTTGTTGACCCACTGACACATCTGCTCTAAATGAATGGTCTCCACAAATGACAGCTCCCACACTAGCTTCCAGGCCAGGAGAAAAATGAGACAAGGTATCCTGGGTGACACAATAAGCCAAATATGGTCATATCTATATTCGGACAATGACCCCACTTTATTCCATTCAACTGCCATTGGCTGAAAAGTCTCCATCTGTGGTGTCAGTGTTCTTTTTTCTTTTGGCAGCTTAGAAACACAGAAACATAGACGAGCGCTGGCAGAAAAAAAGAATATAGATATACTCCTTCTATAAAATAATACTTTCTAAGATTAGTTTGTGATCATGTCCCCATGTTCTTGATCTTAGATTTATATTAATAATACTGCCCTCTTGAACCTTATTCACCCCTTTATGTTTTTAACCACTTCCCGCCCACCATTTAGCAAAATAACGTCTGGAAAGTACATACTAGTAATAATAATAATAATGACCACCAGGTAAGCCCACTAGAGCCCTCCAGGGATGCCAATCAGTGCCCATTAGGGATGGCACCCTGTGCCTATCAGTGATGCCTGCCAGTGCCTCCTGATCAGTGCTGCCTATCAGTGCCCACCAGTGCCCATCAGTGCCCATCAGTGCTGCCTATCAGTGCCCACCAGTGCCAGCTATGAGTGCCTGCCAGTGCCACCTATGAGTGCCCATTAGTGACACTTATGAGTGCCCATCAGTGCCACCTATCAGTTCCCATCAGTGCCACCTGTCAGTGCTCATCAGTGCTGTAGATCAGTGCCACCTATCAGTGCCCATCAGTGCTGGTTATCAGTGCCAACTATCAGTGCTGCATATCAATGCCTCATCATCAGTGCCACCTCATCAGTGCCAATCAGTACTGCCTCATCAGTGCCCATCAGTGCAGCCTCATGCGCGCTCATCAGCAAAGGAGAAAAATGACTTATTTACAAAGTTTTGTAACAGAAAACTAAGAAAAACTTTTTTTTTTCAAAATTTTTGGTCATTTTTATTTGTAGTGCAAAAAATAATAACCCCAGTGGTGATCAAATACCACCAAAAGAAAGCTCTATTTGTGGGAAAAAAATGATAAAAATTTTGTTTAGGTGCAGTGTTGCATGACCATGCAATTATCATTCAAAATGTGACAGCGCTGAAAGCTGAAAATTGTTCTGGGCAGGAAGGGGGGAAAGTGCCCTATATTGGTTAAAGGTTTCAAATATGTCTCCCTTTCCCTTCTTTTATCCAGACTGTAAACATTAAGTTCCTTTTCACCATTCTAGTTGCCTGTCCCCAGACTTATTCTGTCTTATCAATATCCTTTTGTAAGTAGGGTCTACAGAACTGCACACAGTATTGTACATGAAGTATAACTAAAGCTCTAACAGGACCTCCTTTATCCTGCTGGTGACAAACTCTATTTGCTTTATTAATGTTTCACACTGTTAGCTTATTTTGCATTTTTTATCTGAAATAAGTGTGGCCAAATCGTTTTACTCAGTAGTGCTGCCAACACTGTACCCCCCGCCCCCACACACACACACACAATATTGTAATTTATCAAGAGATTCTTTTTCCCTAGGTGCATTATTGTACATTTATAAACACTGAACTTTCCAGCAATACCAACTCATGTTCCAAGTACAGACAACTCCAGTGTTATCAACCCTATTACTTAGAAGATCTGCTCCTTGCTGAGTGGAATCATTTTTGCACTAGTACATGTCCCCCCAGATCAGTGCACAGATTCCTGTTCCCTTAGTTTGATTCGTGTGGTCCACAATCCAATAAGGATATGTCATATAATGACATTTTGTCTTTGATAATGTAAATTCTTGTGTAGAACATCCCGAGATGTCCTCAACTGAAAATAATTAAATCTTTTTTTGTATTAGTACATATCTCCAATGACAGTCCCCAACTCCCTATGCCTTTTTTTTAACAATCACCTACCTTTATTAGCATTGAAAATGGCCAAAATTGTTTTTAAAGGCTTGGCTCCCATTGTTTTTAAAAGGGTTTGGATTCAAATCCAAAAGTCCAAAAAACACTCTAGCACTAAACCTAAGGAGAATCTTCTATTGCTCTTCTTTCCACAATGCCCATCAAGGGTGCAGCCCTCCATCAACCGGGAAGTCCTCCAAATGCAAAAAAAAAGAGCTCTGAGAAAAGTGGCATGACCCTCAAAATGCATCAGCTGTCCAACCATTTGTTCCCAGGATGAGTCCTAGGATGAGTCACATTGCATTCCAGCTGGAGCAGTTCTGTTTTGCTTGATGTTTTTCTATTGGCATGTGAGTATTCATTTGCCTATGTGGATTTAATAAAATGTATCATTGGTAATGCACCCTCCTGTATGTTTTTGTATTCAAATTTGAACTTAGAAGCAGTTTGAACCACCTGCGATCTTAACCCAGGTACATTTGTCTCATAGTTGTATAATGAGAGAAGTTCACATTCTCCCCTATAGCTGTAAAAATATTTTGCAGCAGCTGTAACAGAGAAAGAAGATCAGGGAAACATTTCTGGGGAAGGGAGGGTGAAAGAAGTGAGCTTAAACATGACTCTATCAATTTGCCATAAATATGCAAAGGCACCCATTTTTATATATTTGAAAGTGGTAGTTCAACCAAGGCTGATATACCAAGTGATGGTAAATGCTAAAACATTATAAAAATAAACTCTGGTCCAACCACACCCCACCCCCTCTATATGTTTTGTGAAGATACTAAAATCAAAAAAAGCTCACATGAACCCACTATTATACCCTTAGTTGTCTTCTTTGGTAGCAGTGACTGGTGATCGGATATTCTTCTAAAATGTTCAGTCAGCTGGTCTGTGTTTGCCCTTTGTCTTAACATCATATTGCAATGCTTCAGGACCTTTTGTGGACCCATGATGGACTCTCCCACAACAGAGCAGAGGACAGAAGACTAGGGACCTGGCATGCTATGCGGTCAGAGTTTTAGGTAAGTAATTGAGGCTTTTTTTAATTAAAATATCTAGGGGTTGATTTACTGAAGGCAAATTGACTGCAGTTTTTACAAGTTGCAGTTGCACGCCGCTATGGATTTTTAATCCAGAGCTTAATAAATGAGGTGAAACTTCACTTTGCAAAAAATATCCTATCACATGTAAGGAAAATAAAAAGAAACCAGCATTTTTGCTTGCACATAATTAGATGATGGAAGTCAGCAGAGCTTCCCCTCATTTACTAAGCTCAAGTATAAATTCCCTTGTAGAGTGCAACTATACCTCCAAAGTGCACAGTCTATTAGCCTTTAGTAAATCAACCCGTAGGTTACAAAAACAGGGTTAGGGTGTTAGATCAGAAGAAGGAGATGTCAGGGATATCTTACTACTGATAAGAGATATAAGAGATATAACAAAACAGCACTGACCCCCATCTACTTTAATGAAGAGATAAGTTTTATAACAAATTACTGTATGCTCGAATTTATGCCATTTTTATATTTTTTATTGCAATTGTTGCTTTTATTACCTTACATTTTCTTTTTGCTTTGGTTTCTTGTAAAGGGCAATATTTCTAACAAGTAGCTTGATACAGTGGATGTGTTTAACATTTATTTCATGGTCATTAAACAATTTTCCAAGAGCCCGCATGAAGTAGAAATGAAATAAAGTAGTGCTATCTACAAGTAATTTAAATCAATTATTTTTACAGTGAATGAGCCAAACCATTTTCCCTACATCTTTTCTTTTACAATTGCTCTTTAGAGAGATTCAGTTTTATTGCAGTAAATCAGTTTTTTTTCTATTGTTTATTATTGAATAGAATTAAAAATGAATTAACATGCTTGGTGTTACGTTAAAAAATGTAGCATTTATTCAAGCTAGACATTAAAAATGTTGAGAATTGCATAGCACACTGAAACCAAAGGTGATGCAGAAGCTCCAAGCTTACTGGAAAGTAAAAATAAAAATATTTCATAGCATATTTCATATGCTGTTAGGCTTGTGTAAATGTAAACAAAATTGTATAACCTGCTGCCTTCAGGTATTTCTAGTAAGCTTATATTTGATATGTTTGTACATAGCTTAACACCCATTTCCCCAAATATATATAAGACCCCAGACCCCTATAAGGCCTCTATAAGACCCCAGAACCCTCATCTGCCCTAAAAAGCATTTGATCACACCAAGATCGGTGAGATCAAATGCTTTTGTTTTTTAAAAATGACACATTTACATCCGAGTAATCCGGAAATTATGTGACATCATATCACATACCTGGTAGCAGAGCCTGATATGATGAGGAAGGCCTCTCTTACACCTCTGACTCGAGGCTCCTGATAGTGTAGACAGAAGGCACAGGAGTGCAGAGTGGCACGAGTGCCTGTTAGTCTTGCTAGCAGCAGAGCAGGTGAGGTTGCCATATGGCTCCAATAAGCAGGTGAGCAGGCGGGCAGCTGGTGGATGGCAGACTGAAGCAGGCTGGTACTGGCGACAGCAGGCAGGTGAGGCATGCACTGGTAGCAGACTGAAGAATAGCAGGCACAGCAGGATGTGTCCGGAAGCAGAGTCAGGCAAGCCGGATCATACACTGGCAGGACAGATCAGGTACAGAGGAGCAGGTAATAGCTTGGTCTTGGTGCAAGGAGGGTCAGGAGCAAATTAGTGCAGTATAAGCCAATGGAGCAGGCAGGAGTGGAGGCCAAAGACAAGCCGGGGTCAGTGCAGATAGAGTTCAGAGAGTGGCCAGAAAAGCCGGGCCAGTAACTGGAGTCAGGACACAGGATAACAAGAACACAGGATACACATTAGGCATAAAGACAAAGCAGCACTGAACCTGAGCACTGGCTGAGTTTAAATAGCCTGGTTGGCACCCACATCTGTCACATTGTGCGCGAGAATGTGCGATGGCTCGTGTACATGTGCAAGTTCGCGCATGCGCATACGTATTAGCCAATGCCCAATTCTTGCGAGCATGAAAAGGAATCTGTTTTAGTTTGTGCACTGAATGTCTTTTCTTACATTGCCCCTCCCAATGGGCAGCCTCCAAATGCCCAACTGAGCAAATTTTTCTGAATGATTACGCTTAAATGTTTGATTGAGTCTTTCAGCATGGATATTGCTCTCAGGCTCCCAAGAATTGTTTTCAAGTCCATACCCTTTCCACTTGATCAAATACTGGATTTGATTACATCTTTTCCTGCAATCCACAATTGCTTGTACTTGATATTCCTCCTCCCCATCCACCATTACAGGCTCAGGAGGACCAATGTTCCGTTCAAGAAATGGATCTGGAACCGCAGGCGTCAACAATGACACATCGAAAACAGGGTGAATTCTAAAGAAATGTGGCAACATTAACTCATAGGCAACATCCGGATAAATAGTATTCAAAGGAAAATAGACAGCTCCAGAACACCTGACTCTTCCAGAAATGACACAGTCCCAGAGGGTGCAGGCTCAAGGTGCTTGAACCAAGTAAAAGAAAAAAGACTCCGGACGGCCGCACTCCTTTTCAATGCTTTTATTCACCCAAGTCCATGCGATACAGACAGGAGATTGAAATGCTAACGCGTTTCACGCCCCCCTAAGGGCGCTTACTCATAGCTCATCAGCTATGAGTAAGCGCCCTTAGGGGGGCGTGAAACGAGTTAGCATTTCAATCTCCTGTCTGTATCGCATGGACTTGGGTGAATAAAAGCATTGAAAAGGAGTGCGACCGTCCGGAGTCTTTTTTCTTTTTCATAGGCAACATCGTTGATCTTTTCCCTTAGTGGAAATGGTCCCACATGCTTAGACCCCAATTTCCTTGAAGGACACCAGACTCAACAGGAGCCGAGCTGGGAAGGTGAGAGCGAAGGAAGTTGTGTGTTGTTGTCTCTTCCTTATTGCGAACGTAACGCGTACCTGAGGGAGGAGCACACTGGACGTCACCCGCACGGCCATCTTAACATTTTATTGGAAGGCTGCATTTTTAACTTTACATGATGATTGCATACTGGCACCAGTGGAGGTCTAAAGTCTGTTGCATAGGCCTCTGCCACTCTGCGGCCTTGTTGGAGAACATGGAGAGCCGCCTCTGCAATTGCAGTATGCTAGGGATCGTCATAAAACTGTGCCATGGCATCAAAGAATATTTCAGAGTTGACATATAAATGTCTATTCTGCACAAGGTACAGACAAGTCTTGTGGGATCCATGCCTGGTTCATTTTAATAAAGTTAGCATGTCCACGTTGACTGTGGAAAGGCAGCTGCGCTTGTCTGTGATAATGCCCCCTGCCGTGCTAAACACACGTTCAGACAATACACTGGCTGCAGGGCAGGCCAGCACCTCCAAGGCATAAAGGGCAAGCTCAGGCCATGTGCCCAATTTGGAGACCCAGAAGTTGAATGGGGCAGACCCATCAGTCAGTACGTGTAGGTGTGTGCACACATACTGTTCCACCATGTTGCTGAAATGCTGCTTCCTGCTAAGACGTTGCCTATCAGCTGGTGGTGCTGTTTGTTGTGGCGTGCTGCTGACAAAGCTTTTCCACATTTTGGCCACGCTAACCCTGCCTTCTGAGGTGCTGGCGGTGCCACAGCTGTGTTGGCAACCTCTTTCTCCTCCTCTGCCTTCGCCTTGTGCTTCCACTGAGCCCCCGGTGTCATTTGGGAATGCCCTCAGCAGTGCGTCTACCAGCGTGCGGTGGTAGTCGCGAATCTTCCGATCACGCTCCAATGAGGGAATTAAGGACGGCATGTTGTCCTTGTAACAGGGATCCAGCAGGGTGGCCACCCAGTAATCAGCACAAGTTACAATGTGGGCAACTAGGCTATCATTGCGCAGGCACTGCAGCATGTAGTCGCTCATGTGTGCCAGGCTGCCCAGAGGCAAAGACAAGTTGTCCTCTGTGGGAGGTGTATTATCTGTGTCCTCCGTATCCCCCCAGCCATGCTCCAGTGATGCCCACGAGCTGTGTTTGGTGCCACCCTGCTGTGAACATGGTTCCTCCTCTTCCTCCTCCTCATCATCCTCATCCTCCAGAACTGTGCGCTGGCTTGAAAAAATTTTACCTAGCCTATGCTGGTGCAGCAACCCACCCTCTGAGCCACTTGTGAATGACTGGCCTGATAACCTTGGAAATGACCCCTCTTCCTTCTCTTCTTCCTCCTGTGCCACATCTGCTGCCATCATCGCCAAGCGAAGTGTTTATTCAAGGAGACATAGAAGTGGGATAGTAATGCTGAGAACAGCGTCATCGGCACTGGCCATGTTGGTGGAGTACTCGAAACACCACAATATGGTACAAAGGAGGCCCACTCGTTGGTGGTGAAGTGGTGCTGTTCTGCAGAGCGACTGACCCGTGCGTGCTGCAGCTGAAACTCCACTATTGCCTGCTACTGCTTGCACAGTCTGTCCAGCATGTGCAAGGTGGAGTTCCACCTTGTGGGCACGTTGCATAGGAGGCGGTGAGTGGGAAGGCCGAAGTTCCACTGCAGCGCACACAAGCGAGCAGCAGCAGGGTGAGAAAGCTGAAAGCGCGCACAGATGGCCCACACTTTCTGCAGCAGCTCTGACATATCCGGGTAGTTTTTTAGAAATTTCTGCACCACCAACTTCAGCACATGCGCCAGGCAAGGGATGTGCGTCAAAACACCACCAGGCCGGGCTTGAGGCTCAGTGGCAACAACCACTCATCGGTCTGTTGTTCAATGCCCATCCACAGCTCCTGCGCAGTGTGGGGTTTATCCCCCAAACATATCATTTTTAAATCAGCCTGCTGTCATTTCCCCCTGGATGTGCTGAAGTTGGTGGTTAAGGTGTTACGCTGAACGGATGAGGAGATGGTAGAGGAGGAGAAAGCAGAGTAGGAGGAGGAGGCAACAGGAGGCAAAGAGAAATGCCCTGCAATCCTCGGTGGCGGAAGGACATGCACCAAACTGCTGTCCGCCTCAGGCCCACCCGCCACTACATTTGCCCAGTGTGCAGTTAGCGAGATATAGCGTCCCTGCCCATGCTTACTGGTCCATGTATCAGTGGTTATGTGGACCTTGCCACAGATGGCATTGCTCAGTGCATACTTGATCTTGTCCCCGACTTGTTTGTGCAGGGAAGGGATGGCTCGCCTGGAAAAGTAGTGGCCGCTGGGAACCACGTACTGTGGGAAAGCCACCGCCATCAGGTTTTTAAAACTGTCAGTGTCCACCAGATGGAATGACAGCATTTCAAAGGCCAGGAGTTTTGAAATTCTGGCATTCAGGGCCAGGGATCGCGAGTGGGTAGGGGGTACTTCCTCTTTCTCTCCAGTGTTTGGGAGATGTACAGCTGTAAGCTTCCATGGGACCGTGTGGAAATGCTTGGGGATGGTGGCGGACATGGTGGTATGGATGCTGTCACATCATCTGTTTGCTGGGTGGGAGGTGACACTGGCACTGTAGAGGTGGAGGAAGAGGCCGAGGCAGCAGCAGAAGAGGAAGCAGGAGGAGCCCGAGACCTTTTTTGGATTTTGAGGTTCTTATTCCACTGAAGCTTGTGCTTTGCATGTAGATGCCTGGTTATGCAGGTTGTGCTCAGGTTTAGAACATTTATATCTCGCTTCAGGCTTTGATTGCACAGCATGCAAACCACTTGTGTCTTGTCGTCAGCACATTGTCTGAATAACTGCCAGGGAACTCCTTTGAGCTGACTTTGGTGTGCTAGGTCCCTGGGTCCGGTGGGTAGTAGCAGGCCTACTGTCTAGGGGACGCTCGCTCCGCTTTTGCAACCTGCTTCCTCTTTTGCTGTGCTGGTGCCTCTGTGTGACCACCACCTCTTCCTCCAAACTGCACGCGTCACTCGCATGACCTTCATTCCATGTGGGGTCTAGGACCTCATCATCCTCCACATCATCTTCCACCCACTCTTTACCACTGCCCTCCTTGTCAGTCTGCACACTGTAGAAAGCTGCAGCAGTTGGCACCTGTGTTTCGTCATCATCAGAGACGTGCTGTGATGGTGTTTCCATGTCCTTATCCTGAAACATAAGTGGTTGGACATCGGTGCACTCAATGTCTTCCACTTCTGAGGCAGGGCTATGTGTATGGCCCAAGGAAAGCACACCAGCAGAGTCATCAAAAAAAATAAGAGACTGCTGCATGACTTGGGGCTCAGACTGCTTGGCTGATTTACAAGGGGCTGAGGTGAAAGACAGATGGCCATGGGGTTCAGGTGCCAACTCTGAGCTTTCAGCAAGGGATCGGGTGGGAGACAATGTGAAGGAACTGGAGGCATTGTCAGCCACCCAATCTACTATCGCCTGTACTTGTTCTGGCCTCACCATTCGTTGATCGGCATTCAAGCCTACCATATAACATTGAAGGTTCTGTCGGCTACTCGCACCTGAGGGAGGTGTTTCACTTGTGCGTGTAGCTGGCACAGATCGACCACGTCCTCTCATTGCAACAGGAGCTTCACCAACACCAGCAGCACCAGCAGCACCAGCAGCACCATGACCACATCCCTTATTTGACGCTCTCCTCATTCTGGATGCAAATTTAGCACAAATTTATATTATTTTTGAAACCGGCAATGTAGACGCACGTTTTAATTTTGTGCAAGAAATGCACAGCAAGGTGCAAATGTGCTATGTAGCACTATTTATTATTCTTTTTTTTTAAACCAGCAATGTAGACACGCTTTTTATTTTTGTGCAAGAAACGCACCACTGGCCGCAAATGTAGTATTTAGAATATATATTTTTTTTAAAACCAGCAATGTAGACACACTTTTTAACCACTTCAGCCCCGGAAGGATTTCCAGCTTTAGGACCGGAGCCCTTTTTGCGATTCGGCGCTGCGTCGCTTTAACTGACAATTGCGCGGTCGTGCGACGTGCTGGCGCGTTAACAGTCAATTTCGCTGCGTCGCGGCTTAGCGTTTTTCCCGAGGCCAGGATTTCGACCTTTAGGAAGGCCCCGACTTCACCAATTTTTCACACAGATGTAACGACCAAAATTTTTTTTATATATAAGATTTATGATGTAAACGCCGGTCACCACGCAAAGAACGTGTTTTTATTTTTCGCACAGATGTAACGACCAAATTTTTTTTTCTTATTATTTATCACGATGTATCGTGTAAACGTGGAACGACACGTAAAGAACGTGTTTTAATTTTGCACGCAGATGTAACGGCCAAAGTTTTTATTATATTTAAACACGATTTAAA
>BLSH010016781.1:124355-138538 GCA_018402905.1 Glandirana rugosa | reverse complement strand
CAGAACAGATGTCACTTATTCCCGGTTTTTGTTAAAGTGACACACAGACTTTCCAGAGGTTTGCAGAACAGATGTTCACTTATTCCCGGTTTCTGTTAAAGTGACACACAGACTTTCCAGATGTGTGCAGAACAGATGTTCACTTATTCCCGGTTTCATTTAAAGTGACACAAAGACTTTCCAGATGTGTGCAGAACAGATGTTCAGTTATTCCCGGTTTCATTTAAAGTGACACACAGACTTTAAAGATGTTTTCAGAACAGATGTTCAGTTATTCCCGGTTTCATTTAAAGTGACACACACAGTTTCCAGATGTGTGCAGAACAGTGATATGGGTTCTCCTGGCTAATTTATACTTTTTTGACACAGTTTGAAGATGATTTTAGAACAGTTATATGGCTTCTACCATTAATTACTACTTTTCAGACCCAGTTTGAAGATGATCCACATTCACCTCCATTTTTTCTTTTTTTATGTTTTTATTTTTTTAAAAATATTTAAAGTTATTTCCCTGTCCCCATTTCTTTGCAGGGCACTTGTCCCACCCTTACCCTCATTTTCATTCCCTTTGCAGACCTCTAGGACCTTCCTGGACTTTTTTACAGCAATTTTCAGAACTTTCATAAAAATTACCAGAACCCCGGACCCGAACCCGGACTTTCTTTGAAAAGTCCGGGTTCGGGTCCGGGTCCCGGACACCCCAAAGTTCGGTACGGACCCGAACTTTACAGTCCGGGTTCGCTCAACTCTAATCCTGACCCCCAAGACAACCATTTACTTATAGGGACCATATTACAGAAGTTGGTTAGATTGTGCTTGCAAAGTTTATACTCCTTTAGCATCTATAGTCAGTTTGACTCTCCTTTTGTGCAGCCTTCTGTTGATTGTAGTAAAGTTCTATCACAAATAAAATTAATTATGTTCATTAACTTGAGGTGTTTTCTGGCAAAAAATACCTGACCAAGCATCAATCCTATGCATCTAGCATGGCTGACTATTGTACACAACAGACAAGAATGTTTAGGAAACCTTGTAGAGTTGCTTTTGATCCTCAGCAGATAAGCAGGACCTGTGGCTCCCTCCTTCGTTCCCTGCTTACTTTCATATAGATGCTTCCTATAACTGCTTGTTTTTGTTAATGGAATTGCATATGCTCACCTAATTAAATTTTCCAATCCCCCCAGCACAACTCCAGTTCCTGCTGCTCCTGCCCCCCACAGTCTAGTGGTCTTGTGCAGTGGACTGATGTCATCACGTCCATAGACCAGTTCTGGATGTGAGGACGGCAGAAACAGTCCACCGCTGGACATGGGGGAGTGTCATTTTCTGGAGGATCAAAGAATTGGATGAGTATAAGTTCTGCATTCACCCCTAGACAAAATGAGTAGCTAGCCCATGCCGTGTGAGCACAGCCCCACTGCATGGGAAAATAATAATTTCCCAGCGGTTCTGTTTTAAGCAAATATGAACACTACACAGTAGTGGTTTGTGTGCTGGGTATGCTAGTCCTGCATGCTAGGTGTAATTCCCAGTATCTATTCTTATTCTGTATGTATGGACTCTGCACAGTACCACTTCTCTTGTCTGGTATGGTGGGTTAACAAAAAAAACTGTGAATGCTGCTTTCCACAAGATGGTGCCCTTTGCACCTGCCCTATAAGATTGGCTATTAAAGAGCACCATACTGTGGTAGGCAGTGCATTCCTTTTTTTTTTAATCTGTAAAGGTTAAAAAAGTCAATGGGTGGGCTGGCTGACATTAAATGGTTCCCTTTGAGCCATAATAGCCAACCATACTGAGCAGGTGTGAAGGGCACCATCTTGTGGTAGGTAGACAGCACACTCACTTTGTATCTGTCCAGCTTGCACTGGGTAGGTGCTTCCTTCCTTCTTGAGCAGGTGCTAAATGAACCATTATATGGCAGGCAGTGCACTTTTTTTAACCTGTGAACTATGTCCTAATAAAGTTTATGAAGTGTTTTTAATAGATAAAAAATGGCACCATTTTGTTAGGCAATAGGCTCACAGTTTTATTTTTCCTTAAAACATTACAGAAAATTATGACACACATATATTTTTTTATGTGACACACATATTCAGTAGTCATACATCTAGTATTACTTTTTATTTGGGGACATTATTTCACATCCTCCTACTTCAGCTTTTCAGAGCTCCTGTGGTGTGCCACATCAGTCACTAGCTGAGCTGCAAGGTGTCCGTGCATTTTTTTTTTCATGTTTTTTTTCAAGAAATCCTACTGAATTCTTACCCCTGCTGGAATGCCTGGAGCTGTCTTTGTTACTATATTACACCTTAATCAATGCAACATTGTTTTGTTGTTATCTTGCTTTCTTTGGAACAATGGATGGCTCTTGTTATATAGAGTGCTTTTTCATCTATTAAAAAAAAAATCCTTTTTTTCCTGCCCCAGGGTGGTTCTTTTTCCTTCTTCCAGGTGTGTCTATTTACAACTGCATCTTAGTCTGCCCAAGTTCATGAAAAAAAAATAGAATTAGAACTGAGTCCATTTCTCTGGACCTAAATGTAGCGGATCAGAGCTAGCCTGAAAACAGACACAACTGGCAGCCCATAGATCAAACATGAGTCTTCAGCAGAAGACCCCCTAGTAAACAAAGCAGTGTCCATCTAAAAAGGATTCTTATTACTGCAGTTTATTTCTTAAAGGGAATATGTAGGCTTTTTTTTCATTTTGCATCTGATTTGTATGGTAATTTAAATAACCCACAGTGCTTTAAGAATTCTTTGTCATCCATTATATGTAAACAAATATGGTATACATATAATGACCAAGCAAATGTAAAAATCTGTTCAGGGCATGCAAATTATGAAACAATATTAAAATAAAATAGACTGAAAACCAAAACATCCATAATAAGGTATAAAATGTGCATGTGCAGAAAAAAGAACATGTTTCAAAAGACCCATACACCATGTCATTATAGCAAATAAGGCAATAAATGTGTATTTGTGTTTATGGCTTAGTGAATGTGGTGAAACTCCGCTGACTTCTATTATCCAATCACGTGCAAGCAAAATACAGTTTTTAATTTTTTTTATTTTCCTTGCATATGAGCGTGTCTTATTTGCAAAGTGAATTTTTACCACACTCACTAAGTTAAGGGAACATTCACTTGCAAAGATAACAGCCTATGTGCCTTTAGATGAATCAACCCCTTAAGGTTTAGTAAGATTCTCAGACTTGCAATCTGAGAAGGTGCAGTAAAGCACAATCACTGCATAGCACAACAATGTACGGAATAGAACATGTGTAAATATATGTAAAGAGCAATCATAGCTGACCATGTGTACATACTGTATATTTACACATTAAATAAAGAAACGCGATTTTCTAAAACACACTGAAAATATAGCTGAATAAAATAAAAAGACTACACATTCCCTGTAAACTAGAATTCTAATAATAATGTGAAGAGTATAATGTCATTGGGTCCCTTGAAAAATGTGCAGTTAATTTGTAATGAATGTGCAGCATTATAAATAAACCCTGAAGTTTAATTGTCATAATAGAACAAAATTATAATAAGAGTAAGTTAAGAAAGTTTGCATCTGAAAGTAAACAGGAATGCATAGCATAAATGTATTGCTAAATCATTTTTTTTGATCACAGACAAATGTTGGTATCCAGCATGAAGACTAATGGTATATTATGTAATGCAGATCAGGAAATCAATGCTTATTTGAATTTCTTTTATTATTTTATGGAGTTTTGCAGTCTTATTATCTAGGGGCAGGATGAACAAAGCTGCATTACAAAAGCAGCACACATCAACGTTGCTAATTAATTGGATTAATGGAAGGGCAGTGCAAATTAAGTCTGGCTTGACTAATTTTAATAAAAACTGGATATCAATCCCAGAAGTAATTGGAATATGGATGAAGTAAATTAAGTTAAAATAGTGGAGAGTGCGGAATTCATTAGGCCACCCACTCTCTGTAATAGTTAATATGTAAGCTATTAATATGCAAATGCATGCAAATTATTTTTTACACAACCAGTGATTGAGAGTCTAAAGAGCAAAGTGAGAAATCAACAGACAATAAAATACAATTTAAAATGAGATTCTAAGAAGCTGTGATAGGAGTATCACTTTTCAATATTTTGTAAACCACAGGCCATCTGTGTGAAATTTCAAATATATAGTAATGGGGAAATAAAATACTGGAGAATACCTAATTAGGCTTTCATAATGTGGACATGTGGACCTATTCTCTAACTCTTTCATAACCAGAGAACAGTGAAATTTTGATGACCAGAGCCAGGGCAGAACTGGAAAACGTTGGCCTGGAAAAAAGGGGGGGGGGGCAAATACAATAAACTGACCATTACATGGTAGGGACGGATTTTTGTAAGCCAAAACAAGAAAGGTGCCATGGTACTGCATTGCTTGATGGGCATAATGAAAGTTGTGTGTTCCTGAAAGACATGGATAAATATTATTATTTTACAGGATTTGTATAGCGCCAACAGTTTGTGCAGCACTTTACAACATGAGGGCAGACAGTACAGTTACAATATAATTCAATACAGAAAGAATCAGAGGGCCCTGATAATTGTTAGACACATAATAGATAATTGCTACACACATCTTCCAGCTTTAGTTTCCTTTGCGTTCTTGTCATTCGGTCACATGGTATCTCAAAGCTGAAAAGAAGTTGATGCTGAAACGTGATGCGATAACAGATCAGAACAGGAAACACTAAATTATGCCCACCATGTGTCATTGGATGCAGATCCAATTCTGACAGATGTCTGAATGGTGAAGTATCTCCACTTACAGCATCCCAACATTTCTTATTATTATTGGCCTGGTGGTCAAAAGCCCCCAAGCTCAGTCCTTTGCCCAGAACAAAGTTATTGATATCAGTATGCATTGGCTAACTTGACAATTACTCTAATTAAAAAAAAACAAAACAAACTCAATATACCCTTCTGCGCTATGAACAAAAAATAATAAATAACATCCATAACCCCCCCTAAAAAAAAAAGTTGTGAAAGTGACAAGGCTGCTGTATGTACTGTATATAACCAGCCCACAAAGTGAATATCAAATACATAAGATACAACACAAATAAACAAAAAAAATTTAATAAATAAATCAGTACTGACATGGATTGGGGCTCAAGTATATTAGAAGCAGCTCTTCCAGCACTAGTCATCCTCCTTGAAAAAGTTGTTTATGGACGAAACGTTGGGAGTAGAGCCTGATGCTTAGATGAGCTTTGGATCTGTCTCTCTTGAGCAGTTGAAGGGTTGTAAACAGTCAGATGGTTTGAATGGCTAACTGACTGATTGCTGCATTCTGCTGCCACACACGCTCTCCACAGGACATCTTGTTTTGATGTGCCTGTTTACTTGCAGTCTACATATGTGAGTATTTTTGTAGTGTCTGTAATAAAATTATCCAGAAGCTATCATACCATTGGAGTTGTGAAGGTAGAGCAGAAGAAGTGGTGGATAACAGCCTAAATAGCTGAGATGAGCCTTGCTTGCCTAATATGTTCCCAGATAGGCATATGGGTCTGCTAAGTGCACCCCTTGATTGTGGTGGAGGGAGAACTTTCTGATGTACAGTAACTAATTCAAGCACCTGGGAAGAAATACCAGTAGGAGGAATATTTTACACAATACTCCATTGGACTTTGTATTGCTTTGGACATTTGTTGAATTTTTTAATTCATTTTTTATGATATAGAGCAGGGATATGCAATTAGCGGACCTCCAGCTGTTGCAGAACTACAAGTCCCATGAGGCATAGCAAGACTCTGACAGCCACAAGCATGACACCCAGAGGCATGATGGGACTTGTAGTTTTGCAACATTTGGAGGTCCACTAATTGCTTATCCCTGATATAGAGTATGTCAGCACAATATTACTCTAATATGCCTACCTAAATACTTTTTTCTAAACATAAAAACATAAAAGGCTTTCATTTAAAGGTGTTGTAAACCCTCATCATTTTTCATCTTAATGCATTCTATGCATTAACCACTTCAGCCCCAGAAGGATTTCCCACTTTAGGACCAGAGCACTTTTTGAGATTTGGCACTGCGTCAATTTAACTGGCAATTGCGCGGTCATGCGACATTGTACCCAAATGAAATTGACGTCCCTTTTTCCCCACAAATAGAGCTTTCTTTTGGTGATATTTGATCACCTCTGCGTCACTTCTGGTCTCAGCTATAAACAAACTAATAGAATCATTAATAGAATCCGAGATTACGTGTACGAAATCTCTAATGGTAAACTAGAATCTGCTATTAGCCGTCATATCGGCCTCTATCATAATTATGGTCTTGACCACATGAAATTTTTCGCTCTAGAACATGTGGAAGCCCCTCCTCGTGGGGGAAACATCGATAAACGTTTACTCCAGTTGGAAACGAAATGGATTTTCCAACTGGAGGCTACCAAAGCACCTGGCCTCAATGAAAACATAAGTTACAAGCCTTTTCTCTAACTAATTAGATATGCTGAACAGCTGTTATGTGCATCATAACATATCTGAATTTATATCTTCTATATTAAAATGGAGGTGGAACATAGGGACTCTCTGTGTGACCTCTGATCTATATCTCATGTCCTGACATCTTATTTTGACCTATACTATGTTCACGTGGATCTTTCTCTGTGGCCCTGAGCTGATCGTGGTTAACACTGTGCGACTTGATGCATAATATATGCATGGCTGTTATTTGTTACCGGTATATATTTTGAGTTTGATGTCCAGCTGCCTACAACGCCCCCGGATCCCCTCTGTGACCCGTGGGATGATAAGTTGTTTGACATCTGGCTCGTCTAAGAATATGAGCTCTCCCCCCTTTTTTTTTTTCTCCCCCCCTTTTTTTTTTATTTTTTTTTAATTTTTTTATTTTTTTTGGAGCTACTATTTATTTATTGAAATAAATCTTTATTAATTATAAACTAATACCGGTAACTATGGCGGGACGGGGAGGCACATCTAGCATCAGGTCCCATATGTGGATGTAATACAAATTTCCCCCTCCCCTATTTTGACATCATGGGGGGGTACTCTGAAGGTCCATCCAGTTTTCCCGTTGGGGCCCCTGCTGGGCCATCACCGTCCCGCCATTCGGTGACCAGTATCTTATATGGCCTTATTTCCCTAAAGGAATAAAAAGGCTGATACTGGTTACCTAATAACGCCTGATGCAGCCATCAGAGACAGAAAATGTCCATCTGCTATATATGTTTATGTGTTTGGTTCTCAATGGATGTTGCTGACAGTTGGGAGGGACACTGATGTGAGAGAGGCGGGTCTGTCCATGCTTCGCCATGCGGAAGCTTGTGTCTTGTGACGCATGGGGGGCACGTTATAGCTCCGGGGGCGCCAAGTCACTTCCGGAGCGCCAAGACAAGAGAATCGTTTTGGCGCCAAATATTCTCTATTTAAACCACGCTCCCTGTTTCCTAGCTAAGACGCCGATGAATCTGCGGATGCCTGACGCTGTTTTATCCTTATAAGGTACCTTGAATATATTCGGAGGTCCCATTTGGGGACCGCCACGCCACCTTAGTGTTTGGGTATGGGGATGATCATTATGATTTTCAGGGGGCACGTGTTTTACAATACGGGGCTCTCTTACTAGGTCTATATTCTGTCTCCCAGGTTGTCTATTTCTGGAAGACAGTTCCATATGATCTACATCTATTGAATTCAATGATGTTGTCATAAGACCGCGCTAGTACAATCCTTCAAATTTGGGTATGTGTTCAAAAGCTCAAATTATACTACAATATCTCTATTGTGAGTTATTACCCCCAGATGATCAACATATATTTTTTCCTATTATTACGACCACTAGGTGGTGTGTGGAGACAGTCGGACATCTTCCTCCCTCATTTTGGCGCATCAAATTCGTAAGTCGCACGGTTTGACCAAAAACGGTCTGCATGGGACTAACAGTGATATGATCTATTGGTGACAAGTAATTTTCTATTATACAGTTACCTTATCTCTCCTTCTGAGGTTTGGGCTTATCGCATACATGACAGCTGCGATTTATGCACCCACAGACCCGCTATAGCAGTATGAAATTGGAAATGATATGGTCAGATGTCTAAATACAGAGTGTCCTTCTCTCTCAGAAAGTATCAAGGTACCCCTTTTTATCTTTATGTACAACATGAATGAAATATTTCATCTATATAAACCAATATATCTATGATCAGATGTAAACAAGGTTGATATATTTATCCCGGAAACGGGACATTATGTACAAATGTAGAAAAATCAATAATACGTTGGTATTTCATACTTCATTGAATTCTGTTATACTTACTTAGGATACGGATACCTGTAATTGGTTTCTGCTCGCTTTCCCCTGAGGAAGCCGCTTTTGGCGAAACGCGTTGGGAAGAACAGATTCGTATCCCACACCTACCAGTCACTGGAGTTCACCATCATTCCGCCGACTGGGAGTATCCGGACCGATTCTGGTTTTTGTACTGTATTGTCCGGTTATTATGTTTTGTTTTCATGTACTTTCTCCTTATTTGGGGATTTTATTGTGCTGTTTTTTCTATACAAATATTAAATTTTGATAAGATACTAACAATGTCCGTCTGATCATTCAGAGAGGGTAAATCAGTACCTCAAAAGTTCCGTCATCATTTTATGGGGGCAGGGTCCTACCCCATATAGATACTGTTTCTTATTTGGCATTTCAGGGATGTGGTACTGATATGGCAGTGACTGATTACACCCTTTACTTGAGTATAAACAAACAAAGAGTGACAATTTTGAAAAATTTTATCGGGACTGCGACATGTTGGAAATTTTTGACACTTTTTTGGGACCATTGACATTTATACAGCGATCAGATTTTTAAATATCCACTGATTAATGTATAAATGTCACTGGCAGAGATAGGGTTAACCTGCAGGGGGCAATCTAAGGGTTAACTGTATTCCCTAGGTGTGTTCTAACTGTGTGGGGGCTGGGCTGTCAGGGACATGAGAGATCTAACTGATCCCGAGTACAGGGATCAATAGATCTCTGTCATGCCGCCTAACATAGCAGGGAACCACAGTGTTTACACCGGCGGTTCACCGCTTTTCTGCTGTATCAGACGATCGCGGTTTGCCAGCGGACACCGAGTTCACCCAACCCGCGGCCCCACTCAGGGAGCATGCGGCAAGCACGAGAGCATGCCACCAACAGCGTGCTCCTGCTCACTAGCTGCGCATGTGCAAATCGCCATTTATAGATGGTGATTCGCGTTATGCTCCACTCTGCAGCAGTAATTGTATGCGTGCTGGTCTTTAACCAGCTAAGGTGAAAAACCTTCTGCTCTGCAGCTGCCCCTCAAAGCCCCCCCTTTTCTTACCTGATCGTTCCAGCGACAGGGACGAGCACAGCTGCTCCAGCCGCTGTCTTGGGTTATCATTGGATAGATTGATAGCAGCAGCAGCCATTGGCTCCTGCTGCTGTCAATCAAATCCAGTGACACAGGAGCTGGGGGCGGGGGCCGAGTCCTGCTATCTGTGTAAATGGAATTTTAATTTAGTATATCCAGGTGAATTGGCCCAGAGTCTGCATCTCAGAGGGAATGCAGCACTTTTCAGTATAAAAAGCTGTCACAGATTCCGGCCAGGTGGGACCTGGTGTTCAGGATGTGAGCTGTCAACAGACATCTTAAAACCCTCTCTCTGCTTGTGCAGTGATTATGCCACACAAGAAAAGTCTGCAAAGCTAAAGCGTTTTTTACCCCAACACTTCATATTCCCAATATGCGCCTGCTGTACCATGTACTTGTATGAGAACGTATTCTGTTCTCTTTGTATTGCTTCCTTTGTGTGAGATCCCTAGTGGTCTTGCCAGTCTCTCTGCTTTCCTGTTGAAAACCAACCACACTAAGCAGGAGAGCACACTGTGGTCAGTTTTCTAGCTGTGCTGGGAACTCAGTGTGCTCTCCTCCAATGATCAGATAGTCCTGACACGCCCCCTACTGCAAAGCCATTCACTGGGAAGCTCAGTGTAATGCTGCTTCTCCTCCCCCCAGCTCTTATGCAGCTGAAAACAGAGGGAATGTGATCACTTATAAAAAAGGGACAAAATATATACAAAAATGTTTTGACTTTCATCTCTATTTTAAACTGAATGGGTTGTTTTACAAGGTGATCATTTACAATCATTTTAACAACCCTCCTCCTGCTGCCACAGCTAAGCTAGGGGCGAAGATGGACAGAAAGATCAGAGCATGCAGCTCCAACTCTCCTGTTCTCTGCGCTGTCTGTCACAGCCAGAACAGAGAACATTTAGAAGAGTGGTGCAAGCATTACACTTGCATTACTGTTTGTCAATTCCCCCCAATGTATCTATTTCTCCATTCAGAGGAAATAGATAGTAAAAGGGCATGTTGAATTAAGTGATGACTAATAACAGCCTATCACAGCAATTGTGTTATAGAGAGCTGGCCCTCTTAGCTCCTGATTATTAGCATGAGACCAGATGCTGTCCGTGACAGCTTGGTTTCCATGGAGTGCCCTCCCAGCAAAAACGCTGCTCCACCTCATAAGAAGGCCCACTTCTAAGACACTATATATACATTATATTACCAAAAGTATTGGGGCGCCTGCCTATACATGCACATGAACTTTAATGGCATCCCAGTCTTAGTCAGTAGGGTTCAATATTGAGTTGGCCAACCCTTTGCAGCTATAACAGGTTCAGTTCTTCTGGGAAGGCTGTCCACAAGGTTTAGGAGTGTGTCTATGGGGATGTTTGACCATTCATCCAAAAGCCTGTGAGGTCAGGCACTGATGTGGATGAGAAGGCCTGGCTCGCAGTCTCTGCTCTAATGCATCCCAAAGGTGTTCTATTGGGTTAGTGTCAGGCCAGTCAAGTTCCTCCACCCCAAACTCATTCATCCATGTCTTTATGGCAATTGTTTGTGCACTGGTGCGCAGTCATGTTGAAACAGGAAGAGGCCATCCCTAAACTGTACCCACAAAGTTGGGAGCATGAAATTGTCCAAAATGTCTTGGTATGCTGATGCTTTAAGAGTTCTCTTCACTGGAACTAAGGGGCCAAGCCCAACTCCTGAAAAACAACCCCACACCATAATCCCCCCTGCACCAAATGATTTAGACCAGTGCACAAAGCAAGGTCCATAAAGACATGGATGAGCAAGTTTGGAGTGGAGGAACTTGACTGGCCTGCACAGAGTTCTGACACTAACCCAATAGAACACCTATGGGATGCATTAGAGTGGAGACTGCGAGCCAGGTTTTCTTATCCACATCATGTGCCTGACCTCACAAATGTGCTTCTGGAAGAATGGTCAAACATTCCCATAGACACACTCCTAAATCTTGAAGACAGCCTTCCCAGAAGAGTTGAAGCTGTTATGGCTGCAAAGGGTGGGCCAACTCAATATTGAACCCTACGGAATAAGACTGGGGCACCATTAACGTTCATGTGCATATAAATGCAAGTGTCCCAATACCTTTGGTAATATAGTGTATGTATGAGCTTGGCATTAATGGGTTAAAGACTCTATATGGGTAGTTTGTTTACTATGTGCACAGAATTTCCAACCTCATGACTTTCTAGCTAAATAGGTAAACTTTTTTTCTCTTATATTTGGTTGATTTAGAACACTATTAGGCTAACTTTGTTCATCATAGACTAATTTATTAATAAAAGCTGTGTTCATTCAGTACTTTATGGCTTTGCAGGACTACCCTTAATGAGACCATAGCGATTGTTCTGATAGTATTCATTTTTAACTTCTGCTTAAAATTCACAGTTATTCAAGACAATTTGTATACTGCTGAACTGAACTTTTACTCTGTTCTTCTTGATACAATTTGCTGTACTTAGTGTCATATAATCATGATGACATAATTGCACTAGCACATTTATAGATGATTATTCGATTCATGCTACAGGATTTAGTTCTGCACCACAGTATGTAATTAAGATGTCATGTAGTACCTATAGTAAATTATATTTGTGCTTTTTGGAGCTATTCCTATTTATATCAGAAAGCATGCACACTGAAAGTATACACCTTGCATGTGAATCTACGTAAAAAAAAAAAAAATGCTATCTGGACATTGGCTACTATAAAGAACAGATTTTATATTGTAAATATCTATGGACACTGATGTCCTGAGCTGATCTACAGCCTTGTAAACATCTCTAGATCATGGTCTGGTTTGAAAATGACACACAAAAAACTCTCTAACTAAATGGTAGTTATGATTGCTGTAAGGTCATGTCTACATTTGACCTCAGAACTTTGTTACTTGCATGTTTTATCTCTATTCTCCAGAATTTGTGAATCTGGTTGAATCACATTGAACATTTTTACTCAATTGCTCAAGTACCTAAGTTTGTTTCCTTTCAATGTGTCTTCCTGACTTGCGTTTATCAGTCAGTTGTTTCCTAGTCAGGAGGTTATTGTTGTCAAGGTGATTGTTGTCTGTATATTGTTTGTCTCTTTATTGTTAATCGTAAGTTTGTTGCCAAGCTTGTATCTACCTTTTCCTCAGTACCCTTTCTCCTCATTGTACACATAGCATTTTTTTTTTCATTGCCTTGACTTCCAACCCTTCAACCATCCACATTTCCATGCTGTGTCTGTGTATAGTATTCTGGTCCCCTAAAGTGTTAAGCTTCTGTCCAGATTCCTACTTTCTCATTAGATTAGATACAGATATGTGTTCACTATGTAGTATGTCCTGGAGGACTATGCTGTGTGGTTTTCTTCCAAATGCGGCTGTTGGCACATAAAATACTTGTGTATTGATGAGCCATTGTACATAAATGTGACTGCAATGCACAACAAAAACTGAAACGGAAGGATGGGCTCAGGCGTGTTCGCAAGTGCACGCGCCCGCCGGGAGGGGAACCCTGCACTGTGCCAATCACAGGCAGTGAGACATTTTCCCGATGCGCGGCTGCAGCAAACATGGAATGTCTCATTGCCTCTTATTAGCGCAGTGCAGGGTTCACTTCCCGGCGGGCTCGGGCACTTGCACTTGCGAACTCGCCTAAGCCCATCCTTACTGAAATGCTTTACTTTATGTTGCAGTATTGGGTGGTAGATAACAAATTTTTGCACACATTACAACAACCATAGGTCTAAAGTGGCCACTAAAGAGAAGGCAGTTTCTAAGAATCAAAAAGCTAATTGAAACCACAACCTTGACCTTAACCTGGGATTGGTATTGGGATTGTTTTTCATACTTGTGTCACTTTCCTCTTTAATTGTTTATCTGGGATGCACATTCGGGTTACGACTGTTGCTCTGGTTCCTCCTGACTACACTATGCCTAATGGCTAATGCTTCTGTTTGCAGCTCTAATAATCCATAAACACATTCCTGGCTATTGGTGAAATCAATATTGTGGGAATTTGTTGAAGTCTCAATCTTGGATTGGTAACTGGCTCTCTGTAGAAATGATTTTCAGTCATTGGTTTGTATATGTGTGTTTTTAAAATCACTTCCTTTGAATAAGGAGGAGTTCCAAAGGTTATAGGGGTTTGGGAGTGGAAACCATATTTGCCTTATCTTCTGAGGAAATCCATAACAAATGCAGAAGTGGTTCTATGTAGAGTTGAGCGAACCCGGACCGTAAAGTTCGGGTCCGTACCGAACTTTGGGGTGTCCGGGACCCGGACCCGGACTTTTCAAAAAAAGTCCGGGTTCGGGTCCGGGATTCTGGTAATTTTAATGCAAAATCATAAAAATGCTGTAAAAAAGCCCAGGAAGGTCCTAGAGGTCTGCAAAAGGAAGGAAAATGTGGGTAAGGGTGGGACAAGTGCCCTACAAAGAAATGGGGACAGGGGGGCCTGTGGGGTTTCAAGCCATGCCTGGGCTTGAAATGCCAGGCCCAAGCGAGTTGAGATGTATCTTGGTGAAGACGTAAACAATACCTAAAGGAGTCTTCTATTCCGTTTATACCAAAGGTGAGGGTTTGGGGATATTGGAAACCTTGAGGAGGAATAAGTTTCCTTCACTAAAATTTTTGTGTGTATATGTTTGGTTACTGACTTTTAGTAAAGATGTCTCTCGGTCAATGGTTAGGTTCTAACTCTGAAGTTGTTTAAGGGTGTTATAACTAAAGTGGTTATCGGTCCTTACACAAATACCTAATAATCTCGACGTTT
>BLSH010016781.1:106643-120517 GCA_018402905.1 Glandirana rugosa | reverse complement strand
CATAAAGTGCAAAAAGTGCAATAAATAAATTCTGTAGCTCAATTGATTAATATAACAGTCCACATAATCAAAACAGCTCATAACAAAGAGTCTTCTGTTGAGTCTTAAAGTGCATTAAGTGTTACCAAATAAGTGCATGTACCACTCCAGCATCCTCCTTGTGTGACACACGTGCCTCCTTATTTACTGCACTCACCAGATGCCTCTACCCATCAAAGGGCTATAAGCCTCCACCAAATCAGAAAGCCTTTGGTTATGCTAACTCTGGCACCATATCACTCTCCTCCTCCACCACAGGATTGCTGAACCTCCCTAGTACTCAGGAAAAGACAGATTCTTCATAGCAATCTCCTCACAGCCACAATATGCTCATAGGAAAACAATAGTACAGCTCACATTGTAATTCCATATGATATACACTTTATTGCACATCAAATTAAGCAACTTAATTGATCCAAACCTTTACAGGCATTCACAGTGTAAAAACAGGAAGTCCGGGTCCCGGTGCGTTCCACGAACCGGAACCAGATGTGATGTAATGATGCTTCTGATGATGTCCGAGTGATGAAACGCATAAGTAGGAGCAATTTTGTGTCATTACGTCACATCCGCTTCCAGTCCATGGAATGCACCACTCCTGACACACTATTGTTTCTTCTAATAGTTTGTAGAACTTCAAATGGGGATTGCTTCTGTCTTTCTCTGGCAAGGTTCCTTTGGCCCTGTTAAACATCAGTTCATCTACAAAAATTCCCTTTAATCATATGCTTGCATTACCCTAGTTGGGCCATCCTACTTGGCCCTTTTTTCTACAAAGTATGTCTGCTGCTATGTCTTGCAGTTCTAGTGCCTTTTGCAAAACAGATTCTCTCCCTCTAAGCTTTCTGCTGAAGTGGGCCCCAAGGTCTAATGTTATCACTTGGCTCTGCATTACTTCTAAGAAGTTAACTTATCAAAGGAATCCCTCCACTCTAGGACAGTGATGGCTACATGATCAGATTGGATCTGCAATCTCTTGACCCAATCCCCCAAATTGTCACTCCACTTTCATCACCTTTGTCTGACATGGCCCATCTTGTTCAAAGGTACCAAGTGTAACAGGATGCACAATCAGCTGAATGATCAGTCAGAGAACTTGCAGTTTACTAAACAGGTGCAAAGTAGATTCAATAATGCATAACAGGGTCAGAATGGCCAAATGTATGAAAACACTACAGAATAATGCAAAACAAATTATGAAAGCTCTACAAAAAGCTATGTATATGTGGCTCAAGCAGAGAAACATTTGGCTGGCTAGCCTAGTCTGTATAAGACTCAATAACAACAGAGAGTCAAGCTGAGAATCACGTCTTCAGTAAACCAGTCTGAACACATCTCTGTAATTATCTTCATAAACAGTGTCCCTCTCAGTAAAGTCTAGGGCAGTGGTTCACAACTTCTGTCCTCAGGACCCACCAACAGACCAGGATTGCAAGATAACTGAAATACATTACAGGTCATATAATTTGCTGCTCAGTGATTGCAGTATTCTGCATTTCCCCAAGGTAATACTTAAAATCTGGCCTGTTAGTGGGTCCTGAGGACAGGAGTTGAGAACCACTGGTCTAGGGTATTTCTGATAATATAGCTGAATCAGCTGTAGGAATCCAAGGCCCAATATAATCATAGGCCCACCTCATTGCAACAGCAGTAGTCTGGTAGCAATCAGCTTCAAACAGGAGATGGGTGTTCCGGAGAAGCTGCATGCTATTATGATCTTGCACAACTGCTGACATGCTAGTTTTGACAGTGAAAAACCTGTCACCTGGGTGAATATCATGTGCCTAGCTAATTTTGTCTCATCAGGTGTGGCCTTTCTGAACTGCTGAGATAGGGAAGCAGAGAAGCCTAACTTACCTGAGCATATCCAAGAACTCAGAGAATTCTGAGAAAACAAGTCTAAGGGGTATGCAACTGCATCTGCGCATGGTGAGTAATTGGTCACTATGCTACAGTACCCAAATGTTAAATTAGCTAAAGGAGAAGGAGTAAGAGGAGATCCAATCACAGAAAAAGCACAGACCCAGCACTTTATGATAAGGATGATAACCCATTTAAGACACATGTTTATAAAATAGACAATGTAGGTTTGTAGGTTTGTAGCATACCATGACTTGGACCCAGACATCTTTACTAATATGGCAGGATGCATGCTTACTTTAATGCAGACTGATAAACAAATACTGGCAACATGGCTTTGGGGTTATGAGTTTTAAATTATGGTATAAAATGGATGAATTTATTGACAAAGTTTTCTCTCCTTGGTTTATGTTTTATGCTGGCTTTCTAAATATTCATGGCAGGATGGTGCATCGTCTATTTGACATTGCATTAACATGATCCAGTTGCACCAGCCATGTTCAAGAAACGTATTGCATGTCACTGGAAACAAACATCCTGCCACATTTCTCCACTCTGGTGCATTTCTCAATTGTAAAAGACTCTGTGATAACTGCATCATTTTTATGAGAAATATAATATACGAACACCATGGGTTCTGGTTCAGCTGGCACACATGGTAGGTTGGAGCAGCCTGTGGGCACCTATAGCAGTACAATAGGCTGGACCTATGTTTTGCCCTTTTCACACAAGAGGTCAGAATGGGTCCACCTGTCCGTTTTTTAGGTAAACCCAATCAGATCCTCCATTTTCCTCTATGGGAAGTCAAATGTAAATTGACTTGTGGCCATTTACACCCACCTACCTCCAGGTCCGATCCAATCTGATCTGGCAAAAATAAATGGAAGGGGATCTGTTCTCCTCCATCTTGAAAGATCAGAGGGCAGTCAGGTATAAATGGACAGCCGGTCCATTTACATCTAACTGACCATAGAGCAGAGTGGGCTGTGCCCATGTCCACTCTGCATAAGTGGAGCAGACATCGACCTGTTATCTGGCCACTCTGCTCAACTCAGCAGGGGGTTCCCTGCTGAGAAAAAAACACATCTGTTCTTCATTAAAGGGGCCTTAGAGATAATGATGGTTTACTACTCCACAGTTCCAGCAAATAAACTAACTCCATGAATCACTGTCCTGTAGAATGAGCCTGTGGCCTGAACTTTCTTAGTTCTCACTCAAAGTGCTCCATTTTTTTCATTTTAAAGTATATCTAAAGCCAAAGCTTTTTCTTCATGCTGGATAGAATAAGGAATAGTTAAAACCCTTTTCACATGTGTTTCTTATCTGTGTCCATTTAGTGAGATTTCCCTTCACTTCCTGCCCTGTAGTTGGAGAAAATCTCCCCAAAGTCTCTAAAAGACATCTCAGACAAATCTCACTGGAACAAGTGTTCCCAATGGAAGATTTCTTCTATTCCTGTTCTGGTGGCAAGTCAAAATGTGGGATTTTTCCTCATTTTCTCTCTTTGAGATAGTGGTTAAGAGGGGGCTGAATCTTCTCAGCAGTGACACAGACCACAATACAACCTTGCAGAGATTTTAACAGCTCATCACACCATCAAAAACAAAAAAAGTGTGGGTTTTTGGGTTTATTTGAAGGGGTCTATTTATAAAACAGTGAATGTGACTTTTCACAAACATTGTCTGGTGGAGATCTTCCAGGACCAGAGAATGTTTAGTGAAAGTCACATTCAGTGCTTTATAAATAACTTAGAAACATACAAACATAGAGAAGTGATGGCAGAAAAAAGGCCAAGTGTTCCATTAAGGCTGCTTGTGTTTTTTTTTTTTATGGTGACATAAAAGCAGATTTTCTCCCACAAATAATAACACACGAAAGTTCCTCAAAATTAATCAGGGCTGAGTGAACCAAGAGAAATATATCCACCATTGTTTCCGATAGTGAATTAAACATAAGCCTTTAAAAAACTCTATAATATAAGTTTGTTTTGACCATTATTTGCGAACAATGATAGTAGAGCAGCTATTACTAATTCTGAATGCCACAAGAAATTCATGTTCTATTATTTTTATTAGATTCAGACAATGAACATTTGTTACAAATATTTGTATTGAAACAAAATTGTACAATTGTATTTGTAGCTGAAAAGGGATTGTACAATTAGTTAAAAAAAGATCCAAACATCTATTCCCTTGCTAGGCTAGCTTACTTACATTGTTTCCATGGACATAGATAAGCCATGTAGCATAATGTTTGTAATATAGTGTAAAATTTGCTGGGTAACATGTAACATCAAGCATGCATGGTTGTTCCGTTTGCAAGGTATAACTGTTATGCTAGTCAGTTATCAAATTTGTACATTGTGATTGTACAATGTCAGTCAGCTTTTGAAGAGAGAAAAGGGGGGGGGGGTAAGGGAAGGGAAGAAATAGAAACAGATATGAAAGAAAAGAGAGGAAAACAAGTAAAGAAGTTAACAGTAGAACTGATGGAGCCCTGCATTGTAGATCAGGAAAGATCTATCTTGAACGTAGGATTTGCACAGGCCTTATGTTTTACCTTGCCAGAGGCCTTGGAACCAATTACACAATTACACAATTTCTTATAAAAGTTACATAGTTAGTCAGGTTGAAAAAAAGAAACACAGACTTCCGGTTCCGGCGCCGTATGTGAAGGCAGTGAGAGCGGCGGCTCCGGGAACTTTCCGATAATAAACCGGCATACAGACTCCCAGACACCGAACATAAGCGCAGGCCACGCCCACAGCACAGCACAAATTTGTGGTCCACAACGTGGCCAGACTCGCCGCCCCACAATGAATGGACAGCAGCATTCAGAGCTCCGGGGCCCCCAACATGGCGGATGGACAAGAAGCCGTGCGCAGCCAGGAAGGAACGCAGGCAAGCACAGCACTGGCGGGGAGCATCCCCCCACACACCGCTCCCACTAAATTCCACCTGCCAGAGGACCAGTATGGGGCTCTAGCCCAAGCTGTAGCTACACTCCTCACCCCATCCATTACTGCTGCAGTGGACCGGGCCATTGCAGCGGGCATGACACAGATCCGCAAGGACATAGGGGAACACACAAAGCACATAGGGGAACTGGAGTCAAGAGTTTCAGATATGGAGGGCGAATTTCACGGTCTGCGTAACACAGAACAACACCTAAGGCAAACCCAACAGTACTTACTTGAGAAAATCGACGACCTCGAAAACCGGGGGAGGAGGAACAATCTGCGCATTGTGGGGCTCCCTGAATCCACCCCCGAAGCCCTACAGGAAATCTGCACAATGCGGCCCTCGGTATAACGACACCATGCACCATAGAAAGAGTGCACAGACTAGGGGCCCCATCCAACGAAAGGCGCACCCCCCTGCCCGGTCATTGTAAGGTACTTAAATTACGCGGACAAGTACAATATACTGAAATCTTTCCGCAACTCCAAATCCCTCCAAATCGATGGCTACAAACTGCTACTATTTGTGGACTACTCGCAGGAGGTCTCTCGGAGAAGGAAGGCCTTCCAACTGGTGTGCACTGCACTCTTCGAGAGAAAAATCTAATTCACCCTTGCATACCCGGCCGTTCTCCATTTCACAGATGCCTCAAGAAACCAAAAATGGTTCTCCCACCCAGATGAAGTCCTGCAGTATCTTCACAGCCACCTCCACATCGCTATGGACACCTCTGCTCCTGCAACACCACAGTGCTCAGGAGACCTGCGTCAACAGCGCAGCCCCAGAAAGGACCCGCCAAAGAAATTGAGGCTCACTGATCTGTCCGGCAGGGAACACAAGAGATGACTTGGACAGACATTTGCACTCCACCGGCTCCCATCACCCATGCAACCACCCAACCTTGTTTCACTGTGCTCCTGATCATTTAAAAGGATCTGTTCATGTTAGTTCTCTGAAGTCCGTGAGAAACATTGCCAAACCCTGTTTATACAATGTTCATTGTTGAAGGTTTCTGCTGATCTGCCCAGTGTACACCGCATCTCCTCTACAGTGCCCCCCAGCCCTACCTCGGTCTGTAACAAGCCTTCCCCTGGGGAATTAAATTATCTCCTTGGGGCAGCCTTGGGCATAACCTGCCCTAGAGCTAATCCTTTTCTCTTACCATGAGGCGTCCCGCTGTTAGAGACCCTACTTTGGGAGCTCAGATCTTGTCAGACCCCGGTAATGCTGCTGATGGAAGGAGTACTCACATGTGGAAAAAAGAGAAGTACAGCCTCCACAGGCTGCTCGAGGCTATCGGTTTAGACCTTCTTCTACGACTGCCACCCCATTGTCCTCAGTTCTCCCCACCACTATTGGCAGTGTCTCCTGTCACCACGGCCACAACACCACCACGGCCCACACGGCACTATATCACATTTCACCAAGTCAAACAACATCCCCCGTAAATGAGCTCTAGCATAAAGCTTATCACATGGAATGTTAAAGGCCTACACTTACCTCACAAGCGCATGGCGATACTTCGCCACCGCTGTCGTCTCAAAGCAGACGTCGCGTTCCTCCAAGAATCACATCTCTTAGAGCCAGACTTCAATCGATTGCGTAAACTTTGGGTAGGTCAGGTTTATGGTTCTCCAGCGGTCAAGGGCAAGGGGGGTGTAGTTATCTTGCTACACAAAAGATTCCAGGGCCAAGTCACCTCTACACACACAGACTCCCAAGGGAGAATATGTTCACTCGTTGTCAGTCAACGCTCCCGCGAATGGGCGCTCACCAATATCTATGTGCCCAACACCTCGTCCAAAGAATTTTTCCAGAAACTCACCGAACACCTAGCCCCATTACTCCATTTACCATCCATTCTAGCAGGTGACTTCAATGCGGTGATGGACCCTATAGAGGACAAGTCACATCCCCGGGGAAACACATATTCCACCTCCTCACCACTACCTACCCACTTAAGTCATTTCGCAGACAGCCTACACCTAACTGACATCTGGAGATTGGCGAACCCAGTGGTCAGAGATTACACATTTTTCTCTTCTCCTCACAATTCGCTATCCAGAATCAACTATATTTTTACCAACCCTAGACTCCTCGCCCACACATCGGACCCCCAAATACACGCCATGGCCATTTCTGATCACACCCCTGTCTCAGTAAACGTCACTGACCCCTCACAGTCTGCAGACTTCCGAATCTGGCGCTTCCCCGCATATCTCGCCCATGATCACGACTTAAAGCTTAAACTAGCAGAGGTGTGGAAGGAATACACAGCGAACAATGCACAACATCTCCAGTACAACCCCAACCTCTTCTGGGACATGGGGAAGGCAGTCCTTAGGGGGCAATTATTTCATACGCATCCCATGTTAAGAAACATACACAACAGGGGTACACTAGAGCCAGTAAATTGCTCAGAGACGCCCAAATACGCCTCTCCAGAAGCAACACACGAACCCATAGAGAGGAGTGGCAGAAGGCGAAGCAGGAGTTCGACACCTGGACCAAAGAACAAGAGAGTCTGCACAAATTCCTGACTGATTTAAAATACCACAAATCCCCCCCCATATAGCCTCGCTCAGAAACAAGGAGGGCACATTGGTGTCATCCCCGAAAGAAGTAAACAAGGCCCTCGAGCAATTCTATGCAACACTTTATGGCCATGACCCCATCGAGGAAGAGGTAGCTCTATCTTTCCTGGAGGGGATCCATCTGCCGTCCATACAAAAATCTCAATTGGCCCTACTTAATGCCCCGATCTCACTACAGGACATTTGCCAAACCATTAACACCTTAGGCACAGGCAAGGTCCCTGGCCCGGACGGCTATACAGCCGAATTTTACAAGCTGAACAAAGACACGATAGCCCCCACCCTACAAAAAGTCTTCCATCATATTCTGGCGGGCAACAGTTATATTCAGTCAGGGTTCCAAGCACACATTAAATTGATACCAAAAAAGGGCAAAGACCCTATGGACCCTGCGTCATATCGCCCATTCTCCTTGCTGAATATAGATTCCAAAATCTTATCCAAAATCATAGCCAACAGGCTGGCAAAAATTATGCCAGACCTCATCCATCCCTCCCAATTGGGCTTCACTCAGGGCAGATCGGCGACCTCCAATATTAGCAAAGTGCTGGCTGTCCTCGAGCAAGCCAGGACCAGCTCCAACGGGGACATCGCTATTGTCACTCTTGACGCGGAAAAAGCGTTTGACAACGTAAGCTTCCGGTGGCTGGAGCTAGTCCTGGGCAAGTTTGGCTTTGCAGGGCCCTTCCTCCACCTAATCACCCAAATGTACTCAGCATCAACTGCAAACGTGGTTGCAGCTGGGATCCTCTCCAGCATGTTCAACCTACACAAAGGCACCCGCCAAGGCTGCCCCCTCTCTCCCCTCCTGTTCAATCTGGCAATTGAACCCCTCTCCCGGTACCTAACATTCCACTTTAAAATCCACGGTGTCAACTTAGGTTCCCATTTGGTACGTACTGCGTTATTTGCAGACGACATCCTCATCTTTACCTCTGACCCAGAAAACGACTTGCCACATATCAAGGAGATTTTTACCACCTTCAGAAAATGCTCTGGCCTATGTATAAATTTCACCAAAGGTGAAGTACTCCCACTATTTAACTCTCGACCCCCTAGTTGGGCCTCCCACTCTGCCTTCCCCATAGCCTGCCACCACATCACCTACTTGGGGATAAAAATAGGCAAAACCCCCTCTTCCATCTACCACTTAAACTTTACCCCGACAATCAACAGAATGATAGCGGAACTAAACAATTGGACAAATCTCCCCCTTTCAGTCTTTGGTGGTAGATGCCACCTATTCAAAATGGCCGGCTTCCCCAAGCTTCTGTACCCCCTACAAACAATCCCCTTACTGCTCAGACACGCCGAGATCCTCAAATTGAATAGGGCCCTCTCCCGCTTTATCTGGAAGGGTAAGAAGGCCAGAATCGCACTGCAGAAACTAACCCTCCCCAAACACAGTGGTGGCTTGAATCTTCCCGACACTAGACTTTACAACATCTCTTGCCTACTGAGAGTGGGGCTGGATTGGGTGAGGAGAACATCCAGATACTCCAACAACGAATTGGAGTCCCAGATTGTCTCACCTTTTAAACTTGAAACACTCTTGCAATGCAACCTAGCAACCCTCCCACATACCATTAAACACAACCTCTTGCTCAAGGACACTATACTGGCATGGAGATAAACGTGCAAAACTCTGGGTGTCTCCCTCCATATCTCCAAGCATTTACCAAATACGGGTCATCCCCATTTTCCGCAAGCCCTAACACCTCCTATAACAGCTTGGGAAGAGCAAGGATTGACCAACTTCCACCAACTGTTGGACCCAAGCTCGAACGCACCTCTGCCTACAGAAGTAATCTGCTGCACCTATGGATATCCTTTCCACCATTTTCTACCAATCCACCAAGCTACAAGCTTCGCAACCAGCCTATGCCCTGCAAAAGAAAGAAGGTTCAGACATTCTCTCTTAGATACCTTCCTGGACCACAATCATCACAGGATATCAGAAATATACAAACCCCTTGCCGCTCTGCCTGAAAGAATCTCCAAGACTCTAACTTCTAAATCCTGGAATGGAGATCTCCAATCCGAGGATGCTTTCTCTCATATTCTGCAAGGCTATAACACCCCCTGTGCGCACAACCGCAACAAATTCTGGAGAGAGCAACAGTACAAATTATTGCACAGAGCTTACGTCCCCTATCTAAAATTCAAGGGTTCACCTCAGGACGCTCTCTGCCCCCAATGCGGGACACCAAAACCCCAGCTCATTCATAAACTATAGTCATGTGCCATGATAAAATCTTTTTAGCACAAGCTGGAGCTATTTGTCGCTTCTATTACAGGTCTCCCTCATCATGGAAAAAAATATGCTCTCCTCTTCAGACACTTGGATATACTGCCCCAAACACTCCAGAAAACAATGACTAATCTATTGCAACAAACGTAACAAAGCATGGAATTCGACCTGCCACATGGCCGCTAGGAGAGCTACCTTGAGATGCTGGATCTCTCCCACACCGCCTTCTCTCAGAGAAGTCGTAACTGACCTAATCAATCTATCCAAACTGGAGGAAATGGATCCAAAGATGTCGGGTCTCTCTAACCACCCAAAATACCACCAGAAATGGGATGCTTTTAACAACAGACCTAATCGGTTACAACAACATATACAGCCAGAAATACCCCCCAAGGCCTCAACCGATAAGACACTCATGTACATATTCCCACTGGACCTGGTATCCCTAACTTACACCAGCATCAGGGAGGCGAGCTTGACAAACCTGAAATGAAATCATAAAGGACTCTTACTCACAAACCAATATGCACAATAATAATTCATTGTTTGATAATGGTGACTTCCCCCCCCCATTTTTCCTACCCATCCCTCACACCCCACCGACCTTCTTCTTCCCTTTACGGCACCCCCCCATTGTCAATGTTCCGAAGTTTTGCCATCCGGCAGACCACAAAGGTGGGGTACCGTTCTACCATTCTATCATTTCACAATGGCATTTTATGTGATTTGTTTCCCTTGTTAACATTGTACTTGCATTGTTGTTCTCCTTTTGGAAAAATAATAAATAAATATTTAAAACAAAAAAAGACACATCTAGTTCAACAAAAAAATTATATATATATATATATATATATATATATATGTAACTATACAATCCCTTATATAATCATTCACCACAGTTGATCCAGAGGAAGGCAAAAAATGGCAGCAAAGCCTAATCCAATTTGCTATAGCGGGGGAAAAAATCCTTCCTGATCCCCCGAGAGGCAATTGGATTCACCCTGGATCAACTTTACCTAAAAATGTTAGTACCCAGTTATATTATTTACATTAAGGAAAGAATTCAGGCCTTTTTTAAAGCAGTCTACCGTGCTGGCCAAAACCACCTCTGGGGGGAGTCTATTCCACATTTTCACAGCTCTAAATGTGAAGAAATCTTTCCGTATTTGGAGATGAAATATTTTTTCCTCTAGATGTAAAGAGTGCCCTCTTGTCCTTTGTGATGACCTTAAAGTAAATAACTCCACACCAAGTTCACTATATGGACCCCCTATGTATTTGTACATGTTGATCATACCCCCCCTCTTAATCCCCTCTTCTCAAGAGAGAATAAATTCAGTTCCTCTAATCCTTCCTCATAGCTGAGCTCCTCCATGCCTCTTATTAGTTTGGTTGCCCTTCTCTGCACTTTCTCCAGTTCCCCGATATCCTTTTTGAGAAATGATGCCCAAAACTGAACTGCATATTCCAGATGAGGTCTTACTAATGATTTGTACTGGGGCAAAATGATGTCTCTATCTCTTGAGTCCATACCTCTCTTAACACAAGAAAGGATTTAGCTTGCTTTGGAAACCGCAGCTTGGCATTGCATGCCATTATTAAGCTTATGATCTACCAAAACCCCCAGATCCTTCTCCACTATGGATTGCCCCAGTTGTACTCCCCCTAGTATGGACGATGCATGCATATTCTTAGCCCCCAAATGCATACATTTACATCAATATTAAACCTCATTTGCCACATAGTCGCCCAATTAGACAGTGCATTGAGGTCTGCTTGTAAGTTGGAGATATCCTTTAGGGACGTTATTCCACTGCATAGCTTGGTGTCTGCCACTCCTCTTGATCTTGCAACGAGCAGAGCTTAAATACTGGTGGGCTTTCCCGTTTGCCGTTAAATTTAACCTGAAAGGGAAAACATACACCTTCTCCAGTCTTGCAGAGGGGGGAAAACTCCTCCTCCCCCTCAAGCTAATATCCCAAGAAGCACCGATGGACCTCACCAAACCATCTTGATCCCACACCAAGAGACCCCTCCCATACAGCCCTGTCTCCCCACTCTGGTCCAAGTCCAAGAGTAAGAAGGCTAAAGACAACAGACCCCCATAACCCATTAGAGGGCCCGTCTGGATATAGGCTTCTTCCCCTTTCTTCTTGGGCTCAGAATCCTCTTGGGCTTTGGAAGCTATTTTCACTTGCTCAAGAGAAATGCCTTGTGACTGGAGCTGTCCGGCTCCCCCTCCTTGATTATTGATCAGAGGTTCTCTGAATGTATTCCTGTTAGTTCACTACTTTTATAAAGTTCATGTTCCTGTTTTACCCTTGATGTTGACAGAAGTCTTCATCTCCCCATTTAGGGCTTAAGTTCATGGACACCCCATATTGCTCTCACTTAGCATATATGTCCAGAGTCTCTCCTATTTCTTTTGTACGGTTAAAGTTCAATCAAGGGGTGACCTGGCCGGGGTAAGTCCCCATGCGCCTCCACCCCGGGGACTTTTTTTTTACTTCCTCAGGATAAGTCATCTGACCTTGACGGGTTAGATAATTGCTATGTCCATTTTTTTTTTTTTAACAATACATTTTTATTGAAGATTTGACAGGTATCCCTATCTGGGAGGGCATCAGTAGAGGAGAACCAGTAAGATAATATAAGTAAAGGGAATACAGATAGTAAACCTGGCCTTCCAAATATGCGACAGTAAAGATCTCCCATGTAGTACAAAACAAAAGGTGTGTTAACAAAGGCAGCAGCCCATTCGACCGACATTACATTACTTGCTTACCAAGGGCACCCCTAGTAAGGATGATCCTAGCTATCCCCCTCTCACCGGGAAAGATCCGCCCCCCCCAAACTGGGATCTATACTGTGGGCGGATTAAGCCTGTCACTTTAAGGAGCCCAATGTGTGGAAGGTAATTTCGGATGGGTGGCCACCTCTGCCATTACAATGTAGGTGGTCAACAAAAACAGCAAAGATTGTATTGTAGGAAGGGATGTGGATACCAAGAGAAAGACAGGAAACACATACAAAAACAGAAGCTTAAACATAGATAAGACTTGTAACATTGCTCCTGAGTAGAGTTGAGCGAACCCGGACTGTAAAGTTTGGGTCCATACCGAACTTTGGGGTGTCCGGGACCCGGACCCGGACTTTTCAAAAAAAGTCCGGGTTCGGGTCCGGGGTTCTGGTAATTTTAATGAAAATTCTTAAAATTGCTGTAAAAAAGTCCTGGAAGGTCCTAGAGGTCTGCAAAAGGAAGGGAAATGGGGGTAAGGGTGGGACAAGTGCCCTACAAAGAAATGGGGACAGGGAAATAACTTCAAATATTTAAAAAAAATAAAAACATAAAAAAGCAAAAATGGAGGTGAATGGGGATCATCTTCAAAATGGGTCTGAAAAGTATTAATTAACGGTAGAGGCCATAGAACTGTTCTAAAATCATCTTCAAACTGTGTCAAAAAAGTATAAATAAGCCGGGAGAACCCATATCACTGTTCTGGAAAATGTGTGTGTCACTTTAAATGAAACCGGGAATAAGTGAACATCTGTTCTGCAAACTTATTTAAAGTCTGTGTGTCACTTTAAATGAAACCGGGAATAAGTGAACATCTGTTCTGCAAACATATTTAAAGGCTGTATGTCACTTTAAATGAAACCGGGAATAAGTGAACATCTGTTCTGCACACAGAACATCTGTTCTTCACACATCTGTATAGTCTGCGTCACTTTTATTATAGCCGCTAATAAGTCAACATCTGTTCTGCACACAAAACATCTGTTCTTCACACATCTGTATAGTCTGTGTCACTTTTATTATAGCCGCTAATAAGTCAACATCTGTTCTTCACACAGAACATCTGTTCTGCACCAGAACATCTGTTTCTACAAACTTCTTGTCCACATACCAAGGAGGGGCCAAAATCCATTTCACAAGATTTGATAAAGGTCTACACACGTCTTGTCCACATACCAAGGATGGGCCAAAATCCATTTCACAAGATTTGATAAAGGTCTACACACGTCTTGTCTACAAGACACACTTCTTGTCTACAAGACCACGTCTTGTCTACAAGACACACTTCTTGTCTACAACTGAATAATCGCCGATATTATTTTCACTGTGTCTGATATGTCTACACACTTCTTGTCTACAAAACACACGTCTTG